>JAXIVJ010004869.1:40000-62500 GCA_036785665.1 Chirona hameri
ATGCATTTTGGAAGGATACAAATGGCAACTTTTACTCCAACTTAGGGGGGCAAAAACATACTCCCCCCCCCCCCCCCCCCGACTTTTCGTTGGGGGAGGGGGAAATTGCCCATTTTGCCCCCCCCCCCCCCCTGGATCCGCCTCTGATTGGGACAAACTTTCGTTAATGAATCGGTGACCGACGCTGAAATCGTTACGTTCATCGCTGACGAATCAACGCGAAAAGACACAAGCGCAATTTATGACGCGCTTTTTATAATGAAGGTGAGCGACGATTGCGTACTTTGTCTTATTAAATGCACCAGTACTTACTTTTTAAAATTTCTCAATATATAATTTGGAAACTATTGAAGTTGTCACATTACTTTTAAATAAGAATGTAATAAATGTAATACCATACCATTAGGTTCGATAGATCTAAGGTGGCGAAGACTCTGTGTGAGGTTAATCATGATAATGAGAATTAAAATAACCGGTAACCTCATAATACGTATGTAAAGTAATACATTAAGGCCGAAATTATATTAGATATTTCGCTATTGAAGCTTCGTCAGCTTCGTTGCTGACGAAGCTTCAATAGCGAAATATCTAATATAATTTCGGCCTTAATTTATTACTTTACATACTTATTATGAGGTTACCGGTTATTTTAATTCTCATTAATACCATACCAGTCGCACAAGATAATGCAGGACAAATAAATAGGTCAATATCTCACACACACCCCTCCACACACCCAAGACATCTCTTACCTAACCTTCCTGATGTGTGGCAGACAGCACTGATGCACTGATGCACCAATGCACACTGATGCACTCCGGCGGTTCTGCGTGCTCCTGTATTGATGAGTGCTGAGTATGATGGCGGCCCGCTGCCACTCCGAACCAGACCCCGACGCCGCCCGTCTCGTCTCTGCGTCCGCCGCCGACACCGCCCACACCACACTTCAGTCGCAGCCCAGCCCCCACCCAGCCCCCTGGCCTCGACTGGTAGTGTTTATTCACCGACGCTGAACAGTCATCACATGTCCAGGGGCGGACTCAGGGACGAGTCTCGGGTAGGCGGCATAACGTGTCCAGGGGCGGACTCAGGGACGAGTCTCGGGTAGGCGGCATAACGTGTCCAGGGGCGGACTCAGCGATGCGTCTGGGGTAGGCGGCAACACGTGTCCAGGGGCGGACTCAGCGACGCGTCACGGGTAGGCGGCATAACGTGTCCAGGGGCGGACTCAGGGACGAGTCTCGGGTAGGCGGCATAACGTGTCCAGGGGCGGACTCAGCGATGCGTCTGGGGTAGGCGGCAACACGTGTCCAGGGGCGGACTCAGCGACGCGTCACGGGTAGGCGGCATAACGTGTCCAGGGGCGGACTCAGGGACGAGTCTCGGGTAGGCGGCATAACGTTTCCAGGGGCGGACTCAGCGACGCGTCACGGGTAGGCGGCATAACGTGTCCAGGGGCGGACTCAGGGACGAGTCTCGGGTAGGCGGCAACACGTGTCCAGGGGCGGACTCAGCGACGCGTCACGGGTAGGCGGCATAACGTGTCCAGGGGCGGACTCAGGGACGAGTCTCGGGTAGGCGGCATAACGTGTCCAGGGGCGGACTCAGCGACGCGTCTCGGGTAGGCGGCATAACGTTTCCAGGGGCGGACTCAGGGACGAGTCTCGGGTAGGCGGCATAACGTGTCCAGGGGCGGACTCAGGGACGAGTCTCGGGTAGGCGGTAGGTAGGTGGATAACTAGGTATACAGGTAGGTAGGTGGGTAACTAGGTATACAGGTAGGTAGGTGGGTAACTAGGTATGCAGGTAGGTAGGTGGGTAACTAGGTATACAGGTAGGTAGGTGGATAACTAGGTATGCAGGTAGGTAGGTGGGTAACTAGGTAGACAGGTAGGTAGGTGGGTAACTAGGTATGCAGGTAGGTAGGTGGGTAACTAGGTATACAGGTAGGTAGGTGGGTAACTAGGTATGCAGGTAGGTAGGTGGGTAACTAGGTATACAGGTAGGTAGGTGGGTAACTAGGTATACAGGTAGGTAGGTGGGTAACTAGGTATGCAGGTAGGTAGGTGGGTAACTAGGTATGCAGGTAGGTAGGTGGGTAACTAGGTATGCAGGTAGGTAGGTGGGTAACTAGGTATGCAGGTAGGTAGGTGGGTAACTAGGTATACAGGTAGGTAGGTGGGTAACTAGGTATGCAGGTAGGTAGGTGGGTAACTAGGTATACAGGTAGGTAGGTAGGTAACTAGGTATACAGGTAGGTAGGTGGGTAACTAGGTATGCAGGTAGGTAGGTGGGTAACTAGGTATGCAGGTAGGTAGGTGGGTAACTAGGTATGCAGGTAGGTAGGTGGGTAACTAGGTATACAGGTAGGTAGGTGGGTAACTAGGTATACAGGTAGGTAGGTGGATAACTAGGTATGCAGGTAGGTAGGTGGGTAACTAGGTATACAGGTAGGTAGGTGGGTAACTAGGTATGCAGGTAGGTAGGTGGGTAACTAGGTATGCAGGTAGGTAGGTGGGTAACTAGGTATGCAGGTAGGTAGGTGGGTAACTAGGTATGCAGGTAGGTAGGTGGGTAACTAGGTATGCAGGTAGGTAGGTGGGTAACTAGGTATGCAGGTAGGTAGGTGGGTAACTAGGTATGCAGGTAGGTAGGTGGGTAACTAGGTATACAGGTAGGTAGGTGGGTAACTAGGTATACAGGTAGGTAGGTGGGTAACTAGGTATGCAGGTAGGTAGGTGGGTAACTAGGTATGCAGGTAGGTAGGTGGGTAACTAGGTATACAGGTAGGTAGGTGGGTAACTAGGTATACAGGTAGGTAGGTGGGTAACTAGGTATACAGGTAGGTAGGTGGGTAACTAGGTATGCAGGTAGGTAGGTGGATAACTAGGTATACAGGTAGGTAGGTGGGTAACTAGGTATACAGGTAGGTAGGTGGGTAACTAGGTATACAGGTAGGTAGGTGGATAACTAGGTATACAGGTAGGTAGGTGGGTAACTAGGTATACAGGTAGGTAGGTGGGTAACTAGGTATGCAGGTAGGTAGGTGGGTAACTAGGTATACAGGTAGGTAGGTGGGTAGCTAGGTATACAGGTAGGTAGGTGGGTAACTAGGTATACAGGTAGGTAGGTGGGTAACTAGGTATACAGGTAGGTAGGTGGGTAACTAGGTATACAGGTAGGTAGGTGGGTAACTAGGTATACAGGTAGGTAGGTGGATAACTAGGTATACAGGTAGGTAGGTGGGTAACTAGGTATGCAGGTAGGTAGGTGGGTAACTAGGTATACAGGTAGGTAGGTGGGTAACTAGGTATACAGGTAGGTAGGTGGGTAACTAGGTATACAGGTAGGTAGGTGGGTAACTAGGTATACAGGTAGGTAGGTGGGTAACTAGGTATGCAGGTAGGTAGGTGGATAACTAGGTATACAGGTAGGTAGGTGGGTAACTAGGTATACAGGTAGGTAGGTGGGTAACTAGGTATACAGGTAGGTAGGTGGATAACTAGGTATACAGGTAGGTAGGTGGGTAACTAGGTATACAGGAGGTAGGTGGGTAACTAGGTATGCAGGTAGGTAGGTGGGTAACTAGGTATACAGGTAGGTAGGTGGGTAGCTAGGTATACAGGTAGGTAGGTGGGTAACTAGGTATACAGGTAGGTAGGTGGGTAACTAGGTATACAGGTAGGTAGGTGGGTAACTAGGTATACAGGTAGGTAGGTGGGTAACTAGGTATACAGGTAGGTAGGTGGGTAACTAGGTATACAGGTAGGTAGGTGGATAACTAGGTATACAGGTAGGTAGGTGGGTAACTAGGTATGCAGGTAGGTAGGTGGGTAACTAGGTATACAGGTAGGTAGGTGGGTAACTAGGTATACAGGTAGGTAGGTGGATAACTAGGTATACAGGTAGGTAGGTGGGTAACTAGGTATACAGGTAGGTAGGTGGGTAACTAGGTATACAGGTAGGTAGGTGGGTAACTAGGTATACAGGTAGGTAGGTGGGTAACTAGGTATACAGGTAGGTAGGTGGGTAACTAGGTATACAGGTAGGTAGGTGGATAACTAGGTATACAGGTAGGTAGGTGGGTAACTAGGTATACAGGTAGGTAGGTGGATAACTAGGTATACAGGTAGGTAGGTGGGTAACTAGGTATACAGGTAGGTAGGTGGGTAACTAGGTATACAGGTAGGTAGGTGGGTAACTAGGTATACAGGTAGGTAGGTGGATAACTAGGTATACAGGTAGGTAGGTGGGTAACTAGGTATACAGGTAGGTAGGTGGATAACTAGGTATACAGGTAGGTAGGTGGGTAACTAGGTATACAGGTAGGTAGGTGGGTAACTAGGTATACAGGTAGGTAGGTGGGTAACTAGGTATACAGGTAGGTAGGTGGGTAACTAGGTATACAGGTAGGTAGGTGGGTAACTAGGTATACAGGTAGGTAGGTGGGTAACTAGGTATGCAGGTAGGTAGGTGGGTAACTAGGTATACAGGTAGGTAGGTGGGTAACTAGGTATGCAGGTAGGTAGGTGGGTAACTAGGTATACAGGTAGGTAGGTGGATAACTAGGTATGCAGGTAGGTAGGTGGGTAACTAGGTATACAGGTAGGTAGGTGGGTAACTAGGTATGCAGGTAGGTAGGTGGGTAACTAGGTATACAGGTAGGTAGGTGCCTTCAGAATGCAAGATGTCCAGTGTCGACACCGCTCAGATGTCGCATAGTAAACAGCGTTCCGCCGTGCATACGATATCAACTGACTGCAGAGCTCGCGGAGCAGGTCATGTCGTATACACGGCGCCTCGGCTTATCTCAGGTGTCGCTGACGGCTCCGTATGGGTGCAGTGTCGTCCCAGAGGTCAGTCAGAGGAGATTCAGGGACGCGCAGTCAGTGTTGGGCCGCCATGCGAGTGGGACCATGGACACGCCACGGAGTGAAGGGCGGCAGCCGTCAGTCAGTGTTGGGCCGCCATGTGAGTGGGACCATGAACACGCCACGGCGTTAGGGACGGCAGGAGCGACGGCAAAAATCCAGAAGAGGGAGAGTTCAAGGAGTGGAGAGGGTCGACAGAGAACAAGTGAAGCTGGTCAGTCTGGAGTAGACCCACTGGTGGATAGGTTTAACAAGAAAGCCTTGTCAGAAAACCGCGACAGAAATTTGTTGTCCGGCGGGATGAAGCCCAGTCAGCCAGACAGCGAACAATCACATACTCATACAGAAGGCAAGATCCAATCCGGCAGTCGGCCAGACTGTGCAAAACAATCCAACAGTGAATCAGTCAGCATAAAGGAGGCTGAGAATAAGTCGGCCGACAATCAGCCAGCCAACAAGGAATCTGTGCTGGATCGCCTTCTGGTCAGGTTCGGAGACATGGCCGACCTAGCCATCAGCTGTATGTTGGTATGTCAGATCCAATTCCATCCGGTAACGACATACACGGGTATCATCACCAACACCCAGCGTAACGATCTCCTCTGGTTGGCTCACGCGCCGCTCTGGACCGTTCTTGAAGCCGCCGAGGCCGCCGTCGCCGAGTGCCGGACCTGCACACCTTTCGGCCGTCTGCCCGTGCTGCAGCAGAGTCAGTCGGGCAGCAGTGCCGAGGGCCTCTCTGACCTTGAAGCGGGTAAGCCGAGCACCTCTGACCACGACATTATGTATGAGCTCGGCCCGTGTCGTTGGCTGGCGCCTTGGACGGCTGCCGACCAGCCTGTCTCAGAGGGGTCCTCCGGGGCGGGCCCCGTCGTCTCAGAGGGGCCCTCCGGGGCGGGCTGCCGTCCGGCGCCGCTGTTGCAGGTTGTGTCCTGCGCGAACCCCGGCTTCGTCACGCTGTGGGTGGTACCGGAGGCCGGGTGTGATCACGAGACCCCGCTGCAGCTCTCCGCCGGCTCAGTCCGACGGCTGATGTTTGACGCGCAGCGGGTGAAGCACAAACTGGAGAACTCAGTCACCATCACCGGTCCTTCAGCAGCGTTCGACGGGCCCAGCCAAATCTACGGGGGAATCGACCACGTGCCCTGCCTACACATGCCCGTTTGGCCTGCCGAAGAGTTCCGCTGGCGGCGTCGAGCGAACGACTTCCCACCGGCGGCGGCTCGAGACGACATCTATCGCTTCGGAGTGCATGTAGTACCCGTTGGGCACAAAGGAAGTCCTGAGGAGATTTCTGAAGCCCAATGGAGGCTGTCGTTTTCTCGTGCCGAAATGATAGCAGCGTGGCACTTGAGCTTTTTCCAGCGAGCCGCGCTCAGGGCTGTGAAGACCTTGAAGAATGGAATGAAGGCCGACGGAGCAGTGCAGCTGAAGTCATACTTCATCAAAACGGCGGTGCTCTGGTTGTGTCAGGACGCGCCCGTTGAGCGCTGGAGCAACATCATGGAGGCGGTGCGCATGGTCTTGGACTGGCTGGAAGACGCCGTCGTTCACCACCGAATGCCCTGCTTCTTCTGCGCGGACATAAACCTGCTGGCTGGTTTCAGCGAGGATGACCTGGAGGCCACGAGGAGCACCATCAGACGAATGCGTAGCAACATGACACGTCCCCTGTTAGCGTGGTGCAGGGGCAAGTTCAACATGGAGCCCCTGCTGAAGTGCCCGCAGGGACCTTTCTCAGAGCGGGAGCTGCGGCTGCGGCTGGCGCGCGGGCTTGTCATCAAGGGCGTGATTGTGTGCATCATGTGGCGGCCGTCCGCTCCTGCCTGGAGGTACTGGTTAGCTCGGCAGATACCTGCCATGCTGCGACGGTCGGCCCCCGCGCAGCTGGAGTACGCGCACCACTGCGATCTGGGGCCGACCATGCAGCAGCAGCTACTGCTGCACGCCTTGCTGGTGGTTCCGGCTGACCTGGTGCGCGGGATGCGCCTGACGCCACTGGGCGGTCATCTCTTCACCTGGGACGCCGCGCCACTGTTTGACCTTCTCACCGACTCGGACCTGGACCTGGTACTGTCGGGAAGGTACGAAGACGTGCGTGTCTGGTGGCGACAGCAGCTGTCCCGGCCGCCGGTGGAGCGGCCAGCCGGCCTGACCGCCGACCTGGACACGCCGCGGGGTCGGACGGAGCTCCTGCTGAACGTAGAGCTCTTTGTGCAGGCCTGCAGCGAAAGCGTGCCGCGCTGGAAGTGGGCGAACGGGCTACTGGACCGTAGACACGCCAAGATGTGGAAAGACAACAATCTAATCCTACCCAGCTACGAGCAGTGCAAGAAATGGCTCCAAAATCTTCGTGAATCCTATCTGAAAGGGAAGTTGCGCAGGTCTCCTGATATCGACCGTGAAGAGGTGGCCACCTTGGCAGGACGCTGGAGGGAGGAGATGGACCGTCACCTATCAGGCACCAGGCTGAGCGCTGACTACGACGCCATCCGCACGAGGCCCCAGGACCGGTGGCTGCTGGGACAGTACGTGTTCACAGACAGCTCAGCTGAGAGCTAGACGTACTGCCAACAAAGGCGTAGCCAGGATTTTCCAGGCGTGTGTATCAAGTTAGGAGGCCCGGTGCAGAGGGAGCCCGTGGCATATGTGATGTATTTGAATGGCACATACTAGGATACACGACAAAGGTTTCTTTCGTTAGATATATATGAGTGAATCTGTTTAGTTAGTCTGCTGTTAATTAGTCTGCTGTAATTAGTCTGCTGAATCTGTTTATATAAGAGAAAGCAACCCTACCATTAACACTAAATCTAGGTCTTGGTGCCTTACTAAACATGCGATTTAGTTTCCCCGTTTGTTGACGTTTAGACAGCTTTAATAGTTTACGGCTCAATTGGGTCGGTATAAATATTTTAACCACAAATCCTTTGTTAGCTACTTTCAACATGTATCGTATACGTTACGGTGAATTATTTGTATCTATCGGTTCTTATCTATGTTGTGCCTTTGTACGAGAGATGACTTGGAAGTGAATGATTTTGCAGAGTGCAACGTGTATGACAGCGTATGTCAGTATATGAATGCATCGAAAGTGTTTTAGTGTGAAAGCGATGAATTAATGTTCCCACTAGAGGTGTTGAAGTGTTTGACTCGTGACAGTGTTCTTGGCTTTTGACGCTAAAAACGGTGATGTTTTCATCATTCTCTGATGTTGATTTGTGAATAGAAACGCGTTAGAATAGTTGGCTTTTCTTTTGATTAAAATAATACATTATTAACACAAATGATCATTTTGAACAGCTTGTTTTTATTTCGTTAGTATGTATAACTTAAGGATTGCAGAAACAACCGATGTAATACGTGTATATGACCGATTGCTTTGAGGTTAAGGACAACTTTATGACGGCCCGAGTGACAACGGATTTAAATACATACATTATAACATTTTACAGTCTTTCCCTTAGACACATTTGGTCGTAACTCACCAAACAAAGATGTTATGAATATTGTTGGTTCGTTAAATTTGGGTAATACAAGTGTAGAAAGCGAAAATAAGACTACAATACACAATTCCCATTTTAAGCAAGGATCCTCTAAAAATTAAATTGGGAGCTTGTTGGATTCGTCTTCCAAAGTCCTTCGAACCAGCACGTGGGTACCAATACACATTTATTTAGACATGCTGTGCCGCACTACACATGCACAACGTGCCACGTGCCATGTTTGAACATGCCACGTGCTATGTTTGAACGCTTCTGAAAGACGAACCAACGGGGTTTCTCAGTTAAAGGAAATAGTTCACCTTCAACATTAGTTTTAAACTGAGATTGCAGTTTTGTAGCTCATGTTGGGAAACCCCTATCTGCAAGTTTTCTTGACTGAAAAGACTCTCCAGCCGAATATATTTGATTGTTTGGCGAAGGAATGCGGTGCTGGCGAAAGAATGTGGTGCTGGATTTAGCCTGAGCAGAGGCTATATCATCAGCCAATCAGCTTGCCACTGGTGCTAGCAAGCGAACCGCCGGCCGCCGGTTGGCACATATCTAATGCGAGTCTATCCTTACGCGGCTACTTTCGAATCTGATTGGCTGAACCATTGTTTAAATTCGCGTCAGTCCAGACTAGTTATTGATTCGACTCTGATTGAATCGATTGGAATCGTTCAATCAAAACCCCTTGAATAAAAGAAGAATCGATTCACTACCAGATTTTGTGATTCATGAATCATGATTGAATGAAAACCCGCATATAAACAAGGCTTATTTAATCAAAAAGACTGTGCAATGCTATTTCAATGGTGAGTCAAATGTGATTTGATCAAAAAAATGGTTTGATTATTTGAATCGGGAAGAATCATTTCTCAAAATGGTTATCCATGAATGAAACGGTGACTGAATCATTCATATTCCAAAATGAATCGTGATTGAATCCTTCCAAAAAAGGTGAATCAATAACCAGTCTGCGCGTCACGTCAGAATTCTGACTCAGAGAGTATGCATATAGTTTTGATGAACAATGATAATTTACGGCCTTCTGTCCTGAAGCGGCGCGATATAAGGCCATTTTTGACAATATCAAAATAAATTGTATTAAAAAATATAATCAAATCGTGTTTGGGAGAAGAAGAAAAAATCCAAGGTGAACTATTTCCTTTAACAAAGATGTAGGTAGCGCTGATGCTCAGTGTTCACCTTCCAAAAGCTAGCGATCATTCTAAGTCATTTTAAAAATGCATTTGAATGCAATTTAAGAATAAAATAAACTCTAAAAACGGTGTTATATCCGTAACATCCGCATACTTGTTATACGAAAACAGTTTGTACTCTACAATAATAGGTGTTACGCTTAGAGAAGGCGGATTGTGTGCTTATTAAATTTGATAGTATTCGACGGAATTGGTGTGTTTGTGAGAATGCTGAGTGTGGTAGGTATCGTTAACTCATTGTTCTGTCGTTTTTGTAACTCGTGTAGAAAACATCTAAAATCCATAAGATCTACAGAGATTCCGGAAATTATTGCCCCTTTTGCATACACCTTCATTTCCTCTAGACGCCGCGGAACCGATGGAATTATACCGAGAACCCGCCTCAGGGCATACAAGGGTGTCAGTTGGTCACGTTATTTTCCCCGCAGACCCGACCTGCACTCTGATAAGACGTGAAGAGTCAGTTTCTAAGAAGCACCCTTAAGGCACTCGGAGGCTATGTCAGTGATGATGAACAAACACGCTTTGTCGACGCTCCAACGTGCGGTCTCGATGGTTCACGTTGGAATGACCCAAGCCGACGTTGCCAAACAACTCAGAGTATCCGACATCCGTCAAAATCATCAAACCGTGCATGTGGCTCGTGACCGCATGTGGAGACTCCGTCTGAAACTTCTGAAACTAAACTAGTCGCTGAAACATCTGAAACTAAACTAGTCGCTGAAACCTCTGAAACTAAACTAGTCGCTGAAACCTCTGAAACTAAACTAGTCGTGGCAGAAAGACGACGCCGAGCCGAGTGGCCAAACTCGGCTTGACCAAAGTCGTCCTGAAAAGATACCAGTTCTATCCTCACCAGTGTAGGGGGGTGCCACCCACTCCCACCGGTTCTCGGGAATATCTCGCGTGTTTATCAACCGATTGCGATGCAACTTTCAGTACCCTACTGTTGAGCGATTTGACACATACTCTGCCAATTTCAAACTTCTATACTCCCATGAACCGTGACCTATGACCTGTTTCTCAAGGTCATGTCAGGCGCAACTGGTGCCCCGTAGTATCGATGCTTGTAACTTGTGCAGTTTCCGAGTGTTTATTTTTCAGGAGCACATGCACATGTGTTAACAAGTGACATTCATGGTTTCCACTGAGATCGTGACTACCGATGACAGGCGAGGCAAGATATCCAATTTTACATAGGGACCTGGACATGGCTCAAATCTAGTATTGTGTCGCACCATTCTAAAAAGAATTAATGGGGCCACCATTGGCCAGCGTGGCGATGGCTCACCCAACCTGGGATGGGAGCAGCAGGGGTGCAAAGTGCACGTGCTTTCACGGTGCGATACAAGCCATGTTGAAAGAAAACCGGCCGCTTCTGGCCGCCAGATGTAGATGGCGAAAGGGTCACCTTACATTTATGTGGGGTACATCCCTTTCATTCGACATATGTAACAAGAACCCACATGACCTCCCTCATGCACGTGCCATGCACGTGCAAACTTCAGTATTGGCATATTTTAGCTATAATGACCTACTTTCGTTTTATCCTGCGGCCACACAGAAGGCTCAAACACAAAACAGACAAGTGTCTGTGACACGTAACTATGTTACCTATATGCATGAAAAGTTTAGCCCGCACAGGTTGAAAGGTGCGTGGGGTTGGACGGCTAATGCTTGTGGTCAATATCCTCCACTTTCTTAAAATCCTTACCTGTGAGGGAGTATCTCGACAACGCCAAACACCGCGTCCATGCACTTTTGGCACAGGCATTATGAGTGTCACACCTCTCTTTAGTGCCACCAGCATCGCCACATGGGTACGCCATGTCACCGGTGGCGCGTGCAAAAGTGGTCCCCCATGCAATAGGCACCGTAAGGCTATCTTTCGGGCGATATTGTGCAAAACTGAACCATTAACGTTTTGTTCCTTGTTTGGTCACAACCAGCCAATGATGTGTGCTAAACATCCACACAGTGGGTTTGAGATTGAAATCCGGTGACATGCGCTACAGCAAAAAAATGCAGTGAACCTCCATTCCGGAGAAATTATGTTTTAGAAATGCTTGATATAAATGCACAAATGTACACCACACCCCGACTCCACCAATTGTTATAAACGCTACAGATGCCCGTAACCGCGATACATCATCCAAGCGGTCGGCATCCCTAAGGGGTGCAAGCTGCATCCTCTCAGGGGAGAGGGTGCGACCATTTTCTCGTGAAGTCTTCTGGTTTCTGAAATTTTCGAGTTAGCGACACCAAACTTGGTGCACCAATAGAGCTCGACGAGCGCTTTCTGGCGCTGTGTCATTTTGGGTGATCGGGTGCTAAATGCGCGTGCGGTGCACGTGCAGGCGGTTTTCACCCCTGTTTCGGAAATAGTCGTTTCCGCTCACAAGATACCGAAACTGGGCGCGATAATTGTCCTCGGTTGTGTGTATTGACACACAGCACATGCATTCCGAGGCATTCCGATTTCCCCGAGGGGTGCACCTGGCACGTGCACAGGGTATCCCGTTGCGCACCGTTCTGCCATATCAGGCGAACTACGCATCCTAGAGCGCTACAATTTGGCACAGTGGTACATGTACACACACCATGGCCATTGCAAGTTACTTTGACCGCATCGAGGTCAGGACCTGCACGTGCGCCATGGTCCCCCTCAAATGTAAGGGTATGTGTAAGGCTTATTGGTGGAAAATTGAAACATTAACTTTTTTTCCTTATTGTGTCCGTAACCGGCCAATGACGTGTTCTAAACACCGTCAAGGTGGGTTAGCGATTGAAATCTTGTGACAGGCGCTAGAGCGAAAAATGTACTGAACCTCCATTCCGGAGAAATCATAGTGTATTGCAAATAGCATTTTACCTAATAAATATAGGGCAATAATGTTGACGGCATCGTGTTTGTCTCGTCAAGGTGCTTTGAATCATATTATTTTTGACCAGGTATGTATGTCATGTTAATAGGTTCAATTTTCCACAATAACACCTTACACATATCCTTACATATGAGGGGGTACATGGCGCACGTGCAGGTCCTTATCCCGATGCGGTCAAAGCAACTTGCAATGACCATGGTGTGTGTACATGTACCACTGTGCCAAATTGTAGCGCTCTAGGATGCGCAGTTCGCCTGATATGGCAGAACGGTGCGCAACGGGATACCCTGTGCACGTGCCAGATGCACCCCTCGGGGAAATCGAAATGTCTCGGAATGCATGTGTTGTGTCAATACACACAACGGAGGACAATTATCGCGCCCGGTTTCGGTATCTTGTGAGCGGAAACGACCATTTCCGAAACAGGGGTGAAAACCGCCTGCACGTGCACCGCACGCGCATTTAGCACCCGATCACCCAAAGTGACACAGTGCCAGAAAGCGGTCGTTGAGCTCTATTGGTGCACCAAGTTTGGTGTCGCTAACTCGAACATTTCAGAAACCAGAAGACTTCACGAGAAAATGGTCGCACCCTCTTCCCTGAGGGGGTGCAGCTTGCACTCCTTATGGATGCCGACCGCTTGGATGATGTATGGCGGTTGCGGGCATCTGTAGCGTTTATAACAAGTGGTGGAGTCGGGGTGTGGTGTGTATCTGTGCACATAGGTGTCGTTTATATAATTTTGGGGTGGCCCTCGCCCCCCCCCCTAATGTGAGTTCGCCCCCCCCCCCCCCTCCCAATGGTACCCGCTCGCCCCCCCCCCCCCCAATGTTTTCGGACGCTGGCGGATCCAAGAGGGGCCAAGCGGACAAGCCCCCCAAACCGCCTGAAATGGGCAACAAATTGGCACATTTACCATTTCCCCCGGACGCCCCCGCTCTTAACGCCCCAGGTTTGTCTGCTTTTAACGTTCCACCTGGCCGTGTGGCACAACTCCTGCGCGAGCTAAGCCCACATAAAGCTTGCGGTCCTGATGGCCTCAGTGCTAGGATTTTACACGAATGTGCGGATGAGTTTGCGGTCTCTATCGACATCATATGTCGATTGTCAGTGCGCTCCGGGGTGTTCCCGTCAACTTGGAAGCGGGCCAACATCATTCCTGTATTAAAAAATGGTTCTAAAAAGCTTCCAGACAACTACAGACCAATCTCACTATTAACACTTTGCTCTAAAATTCTGGAGAAGGTAGTGTGCGAGAGCCTGCTCCAAGCATGCCTTCCAGCACTGCCTTCTTCTCAGCACGGTTTTCTTCCTAAACGCTCCTGCCTGAGCAACTTGGCTTGTTTTTTTGGAACACTGCTGGACCTCACTGACAAAGGGATTTCAAACTGACGCAATCTACACTGATTATTCTTCCGCCTTTACGAGTGTGAGCCATAGTCTACTTTTACACAAGCTCAAGTGCTCTTTTAACATCTCAGGTCTTGCGCTCAGCTGGCTTGAGTCTTACCTAAGCCAACGATCCCAGCGAGTCATTCTCGATGGGAAACATTCTGACTGGGCTCCGGTACTATCCGGGGTCCCGGAAGGCAGCATTTTAGGCCCAATTCTGTTCACCTGTTACGTCGCTGACCTTCCTAATCACATCAAAACATCGTGCCTGTCTTATGCAGACGATATCAAAATTTTCAACCGAATCAGTTCCCCAGAGGACGCTCATTCCCTCCACGCAGATTTAGACCGCCTCAGTTTGTAGTCCAAAACTTGGCGTTTGAAACTCAACCCAGCTAAGTGCAAGACGATCACTTTTACCCTGCACTCATCACCTCATTTCGGGTCGTACGTGCCGGACGTACGTGCTCATATCGTACGTGCTGGACGGCCACCAGCTTGAGCGATGTGTGCGCGTGCGTGACCTTGGCGTCATTTTAGACGCCAAGCTTACATTTGCGGACCACGTTGACGCCACTGTCGCTAAGGCCAACCGCATGCTTGGCCTGCTAATTAGAAGCATGCAGATGTCTGCTGGCACACAACAAACGCGCTTTGACCATGCCGCAGCCCTCGCCGCCTACAAGGCCCATGTAAGATCCGTACTGGAATACGGTAGCGTAATCTGGTCAGGCGCTGCAGTCACCCACATGCGCCGGCTGGAGCGCCTTCAACATCGTTTCCTGATGTGGCTGGGATCTAAAACCCAAGCAGCGTGCCCACCACTTGATTATGTGTCATTGCTCGAGCTGTTTAGCTGCGCATCGGTCAGGTCGCGTTTCGTTCGGTCCGATCTAATGTTCATGCGCTCAGTATTCAGCGGCCACATAGACTGCCCTGATTTTTGGCAACGTTTCCGCTGTCAGCACCAAGCCGACGTACGCGGCGCCCCGAGCTCTTCCATGTACCTCGTGGAAGAGTTGACTCTGTAAAGAGGGGCTTCTTGATTCGTCTCCCGCATCTCTTTAATTCGCTCACACACAGCAGCCCTCAGACGGATTTATGTATGCCGTCTACCCTTAGGTCTGACATCACGAAGTTCGCTGATATTCAGGGTACATACTTGAGTTAAGGTCGCTGCTGTGAGCCTAGATCACGTCCCGTGATCGGTCATTGGCTTTAAGTTGCACTTGTCTATTTTAGGTCTTTTGCCTGTACCAGCGCCATATTTACACGTTTATATTTACTTTTACCGGCGCTTTTATGTATTTATCTATTTTTAGGTGTTTGCCTGTATCAGCGCTTTATTTACACGTTTGTTCTTACTTTCACTGGCGATTTTAATCGCCTTTTATGCATTTATTTTATGCTGCTGTCTTTACTATACAGTATAGTTGTGTTTTCTCTTATTGTACCATGTGCACTCATGTAGTTTGTGAATGTTTTAATTTCCTGTTGCATGAGGCAGCATGACTGCAACCGTAAATGGGCCCTGTGCCTGTGGTTGCTGGCTCAATAAATAAATAAATAAATAAATAAAATTTCAAAAGAAAGTCTACGCAGCTTTTACCCAGAAAAGTTTGTTTTAAAATCACCTCTTTATGTATAAAGATGCGAAATCCGGTGAATTTTTAACATATTTGCAATGTTTTATTTTTAGCGCATTTTTCCGAAAAAAAATAGTTTTTTAATTGATTTTGTTAGGGTCAGGAACCAAAATTTCACAAATCCGAGAATCTGTTTAGTAGCCCTTGTCATTTTCTATTTTCTGACGTTTTTTTATTGCATTTTGCTCAAAATATAGACTTTGTATGATCTCTTAAAGTTTAGCTGATTTTTTATTCGCCAAACTCGTGTGTAGTGACGTCACTAAATTTGTTATATCTCGATTTTTGTTCTCGACAAAATTGCTTCATTTATGCACAGAAGACGTAAAATTGGTGTAGGAGAAGGTACCCAAAGTTTCACGTTGATATCACTATTAGTTTTTGAGCTATTGCGAAAATTCGTCAGGGGGAGATATCTCCCCCCAGTCAATGGCAGGTTAACATTGCCGTTTTACTAAGTAAGGGTTCCAAGTAAGGATTCAGGCCTTCTGGCGGATGCAAACCGGCCCAAAACGTTGGTTTGGCCGACAAACAGAATTTGAATAACAGAATTTGAAACAGAACAAACAGAAATTGAATTTGTTTGTCCGACAGAATTCCAAAACTCATGAGATTTCGTCTGTTTTTGCATTATTAATTTATTACAAATACTGTCCTGTGTACAAGTTGCCTAAAATTTCTTTAAAATGTGTGAATTTTCAGCCAATTTTGGTGGTTTCGGTAAAGCCCTGATAGGCTCCCCTTGGATCCGTCCCTGTTCGGCCACTGGCGGATCCAAGAGGAGGGGGCATCAGGGGCAAATCCCCCCCCCCCCCACACAGGAATCTGGGGGGCATTCAATACAAGTATGCCCTCCTCCACCGCGCGTTCCAAATTTATCATAAAATCGTTAACAATTGTCTTTGCAGCGGTCAAAATCCAGCTATCCACAGTCCAAAACCGGAAAATTTCGCGCCGCTTCGCGGCATGACACAACTTTCGCAATTGCTTATACAAATTTGGAAAATGGGAAATGAATTCCATTAAGT
Organism: Chirona hameri; assembly: GCA_036785665.1. Lineage (NCBI taxonomy): Eukaryota > Metazoa > Arthropoda > Thecostraca > Balanomorpha > Balanidae > Chirona > Chirona hameri. Next base: position 56,531 of record JAXIVJ010004869.1, read on the forward strand.
GTCTGGCAGAGGCTCTCCTTGGCAGTAATTGCTGGCACTGGCGGATCCAGGGGTCATCAGGGGCAAATGCCCCCCCCCCCCACAGGAAACTGGGAAGGGCATTCAATACAAGTGTGCCACCGCGCGTTCCCTGCACTGAAAGTGAAAAACAATGATTTTGGAGAAAACTTAATAAAAACAGAAGTTTTTCTCGAGTGATTGAATTTGAAGTTTGTATGTATCCCTTGCTTTCAATGATAGACAAATCAGCGCACCTGATACAATTCAAGCACTTCACCCGCGCCCCACCGGGGGGGGGGGGGGCAGAATCAGCCCCTCACGGATTTTCTCAATAACTTAAAAATTATGATAGATATCAACGTCAAACTTTTAGTTCTTTATGCTGCATCAATGGACAAGTTTCATGTCGCGTAAGCATATCATTTTTGGAAACTTTTACATATTATTTTTTCATAAAAAAAGACGATGGTGATATGAATTTGTATCAAAAAGTTGCATAAATACCTTAAAAAAAATAATAACTATTTATACGTGTTGCCCTCTGATTGGTCATAATCGTGTGACGTCACACATGATGATTCAGTCGTCCGACGAACGCCATTAATAGGCGAGCGGGTATTGTTTCGAAGATTCAGCTTGTGATTAGTTGATGTAGTGGTAAAAATTGACGGAAAAAGGGAGATATTGCTATTGTTTCGATCAGAAATATAAAAACGAGACAATAACTGCGCCAAATGCGATATTCATCGGCCTTCCGATGTCAAACAAGAAACGAAAGCTGTGGTGTGCTGCGGCTCGCAGAAGTGACGTTATTGTCGTGGCCATGCAGAAGTGCACTATGCCCTATACAAGGTCCCAAGTGCCTCGCATAATGCCACCTACCTCACATAATGCCACCTACCTGTTGATTGCTTGGCAAGCCAAGTAGTACTTTATCGTAGGCTTCTGCATACGTAACCGAGAAGTAATTTTATATGGAAGTTTAACTTGACCAAAGGCACGCGCTCAATCATTACATTGGTGTTCGCACAGTGGTGGAAACTGAGGTTCATTGCCTCAAGGCCATACAAGGGCGGATCCAGCCGGCCGTTTTGGGGGGGGGCAAACAGTTTTTTTAGCGGACCTTACCTACCCCCAATTTCGAATTTCTTCCCGGATTTGGGCCACTTTATTTTGCAACCACACGATTTCGATTTTTTCCCCATTTTTTTTTTAGGTTTTCGACCTTTTGGGATATCGAAAAAGGAAAGATGTCAGCTTGCAGTTTGTATTGTTCCGACATTGCCTTACACTGATAAAAACTATGTCAATTGTCAGCTGTACCCAGGGGCGTCGCCGATAATTTTTGAGTGGGGGGTCGGCTGAAATGACGACACAAAAATGTACACCAATTTGTTATGCGTGTATTTTGTTATTTTTTTGTTATGTCACCAATTTGTTATGCGCCTTTGCAACATTTCTAATGTGGATTTGCATGTTATAGTAGGTACTTGTTATTTAGCGCCGCGAAGCGGCGCGATTTTTTTTTGGCTCGGGTTTGCCTGATAAAACCCAGAAACATAGGCATTTTTAGCTTCTTAGCCTTGTAGAGGATAATAAGCTAAAAATGTTATTCATTCAATTCAGCGTTACGACGAAACGAAGACGATGACGATGGCTTCGTTATGACGATGGCCACTGATGTGACGCCGCGAAACGGCGTGAACATTTTAATTTTAGGTCGTGGAAAACGCATTTTTAATATTGGAACCAGACCGTGAGTGGAGCCAAGCCTCAGGTAACCCCTTTTCCTGGTTGCACATCTCGGTATGATGCAAAATGTTGAAATGAAGGTAGTTTTTCATATACATTAGCCTCGGATAGTAAATCACGATGGCCGGTGGCAGTCTGCGCTCAATAGTACATATGATAATAATAACTGTAGTCTGTATACATACCTATGTACCGAACTGTAACAAACAACTGGTAACGGTGCAAATTGTTTCAAAGTAGCAAGAGGCAGACCGACATTTCCGCGCATAAATGGTCCCTGTGGATCTGGAGGAGCCTGGGGGAGATGGCTTGGGAAGATAGTCCTGGCCTGGTCCCCACTATTAGCTCTTCGGGCCAACAAGTTGGGCACCGCTGGAACAGCTTCCGGTTGCCGAAGTCCGCGTCTTTGCGTTCGCGTCGCCTTTTTCGGAACTCGGCAGACAAGCTAAACATGTAGCCCGCTTTAAAGATAATATTTTATGAAGAGAGTTGGCCCTGGGGCCAGCAATTACCGCCAAGGAGAGCCTCTGCAAGACACTTAATGGAATTAATTTTCCAAATTTGTATATGCAATTGCGAAACTTGTGTCATGCCGCGAAGCGGCGCGAAATTTTTCAGTTTTTGACTGAGGCTAGCTTGATTTTGACTGCTGCAATTTTGGGATGCCCAGTACCGTTCTAAAAACGCAAATATAGCATGCATTAAATTTCACGTCTTGGGGGGCCAAAACATAGTTTGGCCCCCCCTTAAACAGGCTTGGGGGGCATGGCCCCATTCGCCCCCCCCCCCTGGATCCGCCCTTGGTCGTGGGTCTAGTTATTCCTTCGTCGACGACGAAATCATTATTTATGAACGTGTTCATTTTTTTTCTTAAAATTTCACAGAACACGGAATTTTATTGTTTTTTGTATATGCGTTGAGGCTCATATTACAGTTATTTATATTTTGGGGGGGCCAAAAGACATGTTGGCCCCCCCCTTCCAGGCTTTTTGGGGGGGGCCATGGCCGGATTGCCCCCCCCCCCTGGATCCGCCAGTGAGGCCATACAAGTATACAAGCATTGTCTGCTTGTTTCAAAGGGGAGAAATAGGGTTGTACGTTGGCGCAGGCTGCTCATGAACCCGGCATTTGAGAATTTCATAAATTAAATATGACACTTGTAACATACCAACATTTTTGTGTGCAAATTTTCAAACACATCCATGGAGTAGTTGCAAAAATACGCCCCCGAGAACATGGTTACGGTCAACGTTACGGCAGATGATCAACTATGACCAAATTGGACCAAGCATCATGTGTGACGTCACGACCGTTTGCGCATCAAGAACATTTTTTAACAATGTATTTTTGCAAACTTTGTTTATTTGTTTTTACTGCAACTATGCATCTTTCGACAAAATGACTGAAGTTTGGTATATAATATTTATTTTTGTTAATCTTAAGCCAAAAAAACACAACCTGAAACTTGTCCATTCTACGCCTTCTCACCACATTCCAATGAAATTGATGCAGTATTTTGGGAGATAATGACGTTGACATCATGTGATGTCATTTTTGGTGGACAAATTATAAATGTTTGAATAATCGTACAAAATAGAGTCGTGAAGCAAATTGCAAAACAAAAGGTTAAAAGAACGAAAATGACATCCTCTTCAAAATGGCCATCTCGGATTCGCGAAAGTTTGTGTTTTTGACCCCCCCCCCCCCCCCCCCCCCCCAACAAAAAAAACTGAACTGAAAAAACAAAATCATTTTTTTGGTGAATTTGAAGTGATTTTCCTAAGCTCGAATACTAAAATAAGGTGACCGACCCAAATCAGCAGAGGAAGAAAATGTGGGATACCTTTTAGCCACACAAAAAAAAATGCCCCCCCCCCCCCACGGAGAGAGAGGCGGCTGGATCCGCCAGTGTGTTCCGCTCCCCCCCCCCCCCCCCCCCCAACCATTTTGACAAATCGACACCGCTGTCTGTGCATATATATTAAAGGGAAATAATGACCTTTTGATTTGGTTAGCAACAATTTCTTAGGCTACCGCTATAATTTTAAAATTATTTTATTTAAATTTAAGAATTAAATAAAATTATTCCCAAATTCGAAGTTGTAAGTTTGGGAAAAATACCAAACAAGTACCTTGTGTACTTCATGAAGGTCATTGACAAATTCGCCCTTCCCTACCATTGTTTACATCCATTACGGCATTTTTAGAGGCTCTGTGACATTTCCGATCAAACTGAGCGCTGCTCGGACACACGCTAGTAGCGCTTTCGTTCTCCATGGCAACCAGGCGTCAGCCAATCAAAAGCCAGAAAGGGAATACGTTCTGGCTTTTCATTGGCTCACGCCTGGTTGCCATGGAGAACGAAAGCGCTACTAGCAACAACTCGCCACAATGGTTAAGTGCGCCGAGAAGCATGACAATGCTTTGTAAACAAATCGCCGACGCTAAATAGGTCGCCGTCGATGTGCATCGATGAGCTTCCGAATTAATTGCCAGTTTTGTGTTATTGTTTGTTAGTTTTTTGGGGAAAAATTATTATTTTTCATGATAATATAAAGCATAGTGTTATATACAGCCACAGACAAATTATACAATACTCCTAATGTTGAAAACAAATTAATTTATTTTCAAAAATTGAGGGTCGCAACCACTAACTATGCCGCCGTTGATGTGCATCGATGAGCTTCCGATTTTATTGCCACTTTTTCCAATCGCTGTTAGTTTTAGAAGACCGCCGGGCATATAATCACAACAAGCAGAACGCACAATATATTTTCCACTCCATTGCGTAAAAAAACAATACGGGAAAAGCCCGCAGTTTGATGAGGACCAAAAGTACTTGCAAGTACCGGTCGTTAAAAGTGTGGAACGCTTATCAACTTTAACTTGAAATATCTTTCGGTAGGAAAGTTTTCATGCAAAATGTGATGAATTTACAATATATTTTGGTCTCGTCTGGCGATTTCAAGTGCTAACTCCATTTTTATGGAAAAAGGTCATTATTTCCCTTTAAACATTTCTAAAACATCATTTCTCCGGAATGGAGGTTCACTGCATTCTTTGCTGTAGCGCCTGTCACTGGATTTCAATCTCAAACTCACTTTGTGGATGTTTAGCACACACCATTGGCTGGCGGTGACCAAACAAGGAAAACAAGTCAATGGTTCAGTTTTGCACAATATCGCCCTAAAGATAGCCTTACGGTGCCTATTGCATGGGGACCACTTTTGCACGCGCCACCGGTGACATGGCGTACACATGGCGTTGCTGGTGGCACTGAAGAGAGGTGTGACACTCATAATGCCTGTGCCAAAAGTGCATGGACGCGGTGTTTGGCGTTGTCGAGATACTCCCTCACATGAAAGGATTTTAATAAAGTGGAGAATATTGACCACAGCAAGCATTAGCCGTCCCACCGCACGCACCTTTCAACCTATGCGGGCTAAACTTTGCATGCCTATAGGTAGCATAGTTACGCGTCACAGACACTTGTCTGTTTTGTGTTTGAGCCCTTTGTGTGGCCACAGGATGAAACTAAAATAGGTCATTATCAGTGGCGTCGCCTAGCATTTTTGAGTGAGGGGGGAGTCGGCTGAAATGACGAAAAAAATAAAAAATGTACCCTCATTTTTTTGCGTGTATTTAAGCCTTTGCAGCATTTTTTATGTGGATTTTCATGTTATAGTAGGTACTTGTTATTTAGCGCCGTCAAGGGGCGCATTTTTCCGGTTTTCCTGATAAAACACATAAATATAGGCGGTGGGCCATGTATAGGATAAGAAGTTTAAAATGCTATAAATTCAATTCAGCGTTACGAGGAACTGAATACGATGGCGATGGCTTCGTTATGATGATGGCCACCGATGTGACGCCGCGAAGCTGCGTGAACATTTTAATTTTAGGTCGTGGAAAACGAAATTTTCATATTGGAACCAGACCGTGAGTGGAGCCAAGCCTCAGGTAACCCCTTTTCCTGGTTACACATCTCGGTATGATTTAAAATATTGAAATGAAGGTAGTTTTTCATATACATTAGCCTAGGATAGTAAATCACGATGACCGGTGGCAGCCAGCGCTCAATTGTACATATGATAATAATAACTGTATACATATAAACCAAACTGTAACAAACAACTAGTAACAGTGCAAATGGTTTGAAAGCAGCAAGGGGCAGAACGACTTTTCCGCGCATAAATGGTCCCTGTGGACCTGGAGGAG
>JAXIVJ010004869.1:70000-78892 GCA_036785665.1 Chirona hameri
GAATGACGTCAGAGTGACGTCATGTTCTTCGGTTTTTGTTGCAAAATAATGGTTTGCGGAAAACGCTGTCAAAGGTACGATGTTTGAGATAAACTAAATTGTCTTAAATCACATTACTGACAATAGATCGGGCTATCAAACTACTATCCCGGATTTTGGAGTTTTTTGTATTGAAAATTTTGAGAAATCCAAATACATTTGTTTTTGTTTTTACAAAATATTCAACAAAAAATCAGAATTATCCAAAAACCGGACTATATATGATCGAGACGTGTTCGTTGAATATGTGTACCAAATTTGAAGTCGATATCTTTCAAAATGACTGACTTATGACCTTTAAATGACAAAAATCGACCACCTCTCAATTACCATGCATAAAAAACGCATTTCCGTTTTTGCTTTTCGCTTCTATTTATATGGAACAAACAGTGTTCTAAGGTCATTTTTCGCGTTCTAGACGAAATACAACCCCATAAACATGTATTACAACGCCTAATGACCGTAATCTGCAATTTGACCTCGTGACCTCGGATGATCTTGACCTGATCCAAGGTCATACACAGCTTAGAAAGGTACTTAGAAGTGTCAGACACACGAATCATACCGATGTATCGACTGCTTATGCGTTTAATATCGCAATTTTGCGCGACAATTCCATCCATAGACCTTTTGACACGGTGAAACATTGTGTACTTGACCAGTCAGAGGTGAAAAAACCTCCTACTCGCCTACGTACGTCGGTGACAGCGGAAGGTGCGCGGTGAGTCAGCCAACCGCTTACGGCTTGATGCATTTTCAGAGACAAAACTTCTAAAAACAAAATTGACCACAACCGTACTCATTTGGTCTTACTAGCAACTCACAGTAACTTGTCAGGCATAACCCGTGCTCCATTCCCGGCTGTCTAATCAGTACGTGTTCTAATTTAACTGCAGCTTCCACTGACCTCCGGGAATCCTGCTGGCTTTTGTAAACGGAGCCCGAGTAGTGAGTTTGTCGCTGGGTCTGGTGGGTCCGTGGCAATTGTGGTGCTGTTGTATGGGTTTGCGGCAATTTCGGTGCTTGCGCTGCTTGTTTTTTTCGACTCCTTCGGTGTTATAGTGACGTCACAGGTTTGAATACACCAACTGACTGTATTTTAACAATAATTACCATTAATTGTACCACTCTTTAGCTAAGTAAACACCGTATAAATGGTATTTACATGTTAATTTAGCTAAACAATTATGTATATATGAGAATAGGGCAGCAGCTGATCGGGCTGTATTGAAACAGAGACTCGCATAATGAATCGCCAATACCTCAATACTTATAAGTGCGTTCGCTCTTTTCTAGCAAGTAGACCAATTGTGCCGACGGACAAGACCTTCGATTTAATTGATAATTAACTGTGGATCTAAAGCGGGGCTTTTTGAATTGCGTTTGGGATAAACACGTTGAAGAGTTACAGCTGTGGATTGTGTATGAGTGGTATAAGTGTGTATTGCTTAAATTCGTTTTTTTTATAGCCTGATTGTGAAAAGCTAAAGATGGCCAAAGTGAAAAAGCAAAGAACTCACGAGGAAGAAGCAAAGCTCCCACCAAATAGACGGCATCAAGCTTGTGGCCGCTGTTCTTACGAGGGCGAGTACTTAAATTAAGAAACAAAGCATTTGGTGTTGGAGGTGCTTTTGAGCACTTGATAAGGCATGGAAGCAATGAGACTGAAGATGTATCTGCACCACTGCAGACAACACCAGGTAAGACAATCGAGCTTCCACATCACCTTATCACGCTCACGCATCCCGCCATGTTCCACCGCGAAGGTCCTGGGCATGGTCCTGGACCCAGGTCTGACCTGGGAGCCACATATATCGACGGTGGTTCGCAGATGCAACGCTATCCTTATATCCCTTTACAAAATTCGCCACTATTTCACACCCAAAGCCCTTGAGCTCCTGGTACAGGCTCACGTTTTCCCCCACATTTTGTACTGTCTCTCCGTTTGGGGCGGGGCCGCCCAACGCCATGTCACGGATTCAGAAAACTATCAACTTTGCGGCGAGACTTGTCTCTGGGATGCGGCGCAGTGAGCACATCTCACCTGTCCTCATCTCGCTAGGGTGGCTGAGTGCGAGGGAGATGGTGCATCAGCGAGACTGCCTCAAAGTGTTTAGTGCGCTTCATGACCACAACTGCCCGCCAGCCCTGAGAGCTCTTTTTGTCAAACGATCCCAGGTATCCCAGAGGGAAACGCGAGCTGTAGCCGCGGGAGAGCTGCAGCTGGAAAGATGTCGCCTGTCGGCCACGCAGAGAAGCTTCGCATATAGGGCCGCGCGTGCGTGGAATTCCCTCCCGGCTAACATTACCGAGGTGCGGAGTCGCGGGGCGTTTCTGCGTGCCATTTGTCAGCCAACATGAATTACAATCGGATGTCCGTGTTGTTTTTCACATGCATCGTGACCGTGACCGTTCCCATAGTGTATGAGTAAATGTATGTCACCCTTACCTACAATGTACAGGGTTCATAATACCCACTACGTGGACGAATCCTTAATAAACGAAACGAAACAATTGGTAGTTGCTCTGTCCGGTAACGGTGGGGCTGGCGTCACCGTCGCTGGGTAACGGTGGGGCTGGCGTCACCGTCGCGGCCGGACAATCAAATCAAGGTGCAAGGTTACTATCACCGTTGTTGGTCTGGAGTCATGGGAAGCTTAATGACGTCACCGTTTTGAAGTTCGGGTTTACAAATTAGTTTCAAAGTAGTTTTTAATTATGTCGAATGCGTTGGTCGGCTTCTTTTTGTAAGAAGTAAGAAATAACCATTTACTTATGTTTTAGGATGTTTCCGAATAACTTACATGTGGCCTATGGCATATTATTTTGTGTTGGCACCGACATAGGCTTGTTTATTGTTATCGATGACTTTAAAGAGCCTTCTTTTGACCAGACTTGTCAATGATTCAATGTGAATCGACTACTTTTGATTGAATCATTCTTATTTCAAATGAATGACTCATGAATCGATTCACCTCATGCGCAAACCTGTTGTGAGTCACTGATTGAATCATTCATACAGATAAAATAGGCTGATTGAATCATTCATTGCTCAAAGAATCATTCTTTTTTGGTCGAACAGCATAAACTGTCCACAAAATATGCCAGCGGCCCAGCATTCATCTGTGCTCTGTGGACAAACCAGGCACTTAATGGCCAATTATATGAGCTCTGTGTCCTGAGCTGTAGCCTGTAATTCATCTATGCGTAAAGAAAGCGAGGCTTTGTGTCCAACTCCAGTGGGCACAAAGCCACTGTTCAATCAGCCCTAACTAGGTGAATACCTTGGAACTGGTAGGGTTAGGGGTAGGTACCTAAATACTTAGAAAAGGTAACTAACTCATACTTTGGTTCATAAGCCACACAGTACACGCACACCTTTTTCGCACGAAAAATTATCAAAAGGTACCCACCTTTTCCTAATTTCTAGGCTATACCATATCAAAAACTAAATCATAAACAAACATTTGCATGACCTCCGCATGTCCCAAATATCACTGTCGCATCGGCGCCGCTTTATTCCACATCATGCTTTATAAACAATAATACCTAATGCAAAATCAAAATAAATGTTATATTCGCTTAAAAAAGTGAAACGTAAAGTCATTAATGCTTTTGGAACTTGGAATTTGCAATTATAATAAGTATTTTAAATATCATTTTTAATCAAAATAAACAACACGCGTGTCCAATTGGCTCACATTCACATTCACATTCGGAAATACATTCGCGGACTATTTGGATTGGCTTCAAAATTGGTACACAGATAGATCACGACCTAGTTGATCATTCTGGTAAAATATTAGAGTCGCACATTTAAAATCAAAGGAGTTAGAGCAGGTCATATGTTTAAGGTCAAACAGCAGACTATTCTGATGTGCATGACAATTGGCACACAGGTAGAGCATGACCTCCCTATCACGCTCATAAAATCTTAGAGTCGCACATCCAAAATCAAAGGAGCTAGACAAAGGAGCTCGACACTTCCCTTTAATGTTGAGTGATTGAATCAAGATTGAATCATTCATTATGGTAATGTTGAGTGATTGAATCATGATTGAATCATTCATTATGGTAATGTTGAGTGATTGAATCATGATTGAATCATTAATTATGGTAATGTTGAGTGATTGAATCATGATTGAATCATTCATTATGGTCCGTGAATCACTGTGAATCGACTCATGACAAATATGAATCATTGACAAGTCTGCTTTTGACCGTCATGACTAACAAAATTGTATTAATGCAATGGTGAAAAATGGCAAAAAAATGAGTCCGCCTGACCCTCCGTCGGTGACAGGCTGACACTTTTTTTCACCTCTGCTTGACCTGACCTGTGACGTCATCGGTGACCCCGAGGTCAACAATATTATATTTCCCTCGACACATTTCCCAGGGCTATCGAATGCCGTTTGCATTTTTACATTCGGTCCAGTAGTTCCGGAGATCCGAGGGGGAGGGGGGAATAGCCCCCCCCCCCCCCAGTCGCGTTATGAAATATACCCCAGTAACTCGCGGGTTAATTATTTTTAGAATAGTGCGGCACAAGACTAGATTCGAGCCATGTCCAGGTCCGACCTTATCTCGCCTATAACCAGAGATTACTTTTTGGCCTATGACAGTTTCTAGGACATTTTATGACGCTGATTTCAAATTTGGCATCCATTTTACATAATATGTTCCACTGGGGTCATGCACTTTTACAGGTCAACCGAGGTCACTGACCTCCGATGACCTGAGATGACCTTTTTTGACTGGTAGTTTCTAGAACATTTTGTAACGCTGATTTCAAATTTGGCACCCATTTTGCATAATTGTATGCTCATTCACGATTCTAGCTCGATTATAATTCAATATCTACCATGTACGATTTGGATGACATTCGGGCCGTTGACATGACCTCAGAGGTCATATAATGACCCAGGACCTTAAAATCGGATACCAACGGGTTTCTCTCATCACAAGCAATACGCTCGTCTTTGAATCGAAGCTCTAGCTGAATTCGAAGCGAAACGCCAGGAGGTCGTACCCCCCTCCCCTTGCACGGTCACGTAGGTATCGGACCCTACACTGGCGAGGGTTGAAGAACCTGGCCAAGATAAGCTGGCCACCACAGGCAGGCACACCCTTGTTTGTATCCCCTGTTATGCCTGATGGGTTGCAAGCTTCCTGGCCCCGGCAGGTTTGTCCACAGGTTTCCTTGTTCTATCCTGCAGTCGTGGAGTCGTTCGTAAGCGAAAATACATCGACTTGAAAAGCCTTAAACAGGGTGCTCTAGACTTGTTCGATGTTAAGCTTCTGTTCTTCGAGGAGTTCGCCGTATAGCTTAAAGGAAATCAGTCACTTTTATAATAGGGTTTTAAACCTATTCCCTGCGGGGGGCAGATTCTGCCCCTCCCGGTGATTTTTTCACTTGCCGCTTCTAAACCGTTTAACCTAGCGTCCTGAAACTTTGTGACTTTCCCCAAAATTGAATGGCGCGTGTTGTGTCAAAATGTTGAAAAAAATCGGTCCAGCATAGGCGGTTCCAGGCTCCTGTTTTGGGAGGGTGTTACGAATGCGGTTTTGCGGCGCATACTTCCTTCGTGGTTTGCAGTGCAATAAATGAGTCAGAAACAATTTCAATGCAATATGCATCATAGATACTGGGGTTGTACATATTTTTGGGGCAGAGGCGCACTCGGATAAAAAAATGGGAGGCGATACCCACCCTCAAATTAGGTCCAACTTCAAATTAGTAAGATGATAAAAGCGTTACGCGCATGGTGCCCCATGGTTTTTTCCTGGATCCGCCTATGCGCAATATATCAAATTTAACCAATTACAGCATATAATGCCCACATGTGACGTTCATATCGTCCCAAACAATCAAGAACAGCACATTTTTGTCTTCAGAAAATCCCCCCATTTTACATTCCCTGAATACGCCTATGATTTTTTTATTTTGTATATTTTAATATATTAAAGACCAGCACATTTGAAGCTCAAAAATGTTTAAGACATGCAAATCGGTCCAGCCACATGGCCGCAATGACCTTTCAAAAACACCCAAAATTTGGGGATTTTTTGCCCCCTTGCCCCCCATTTTTGAACAAAACAAAAATGTTGGGGTCCAAAAAGAGAGATCTTGTCATGACGAATAGAATGGCGTTTTCTCCATCGAAATCGACCGAACGGTTTTCGAGATCTCTGGGGGGGGAGAATCTGCCCCTTCCCGCAGGTTAACGTAATTCTGGCCGCCCGCAGGGAATAGGGTTAAACTGAGATAGCAGTTTTGAAGGCCATGCCGATAAATCACTTACGGCATTCTCCGTGTTGTCGTAAGGACTCTCCTGACGAATATATTTTATGTTTATCCTGAGACTTGGTGCGTTGTCGAAAATGTTGGCTCTTTGTCGAAAAGTTTCATAGGGTAGTATGTGTTATAAGCAGCGTTACTAAACCAGAGGGTTACAACCCTTCGCTAATGGCAATATTATGTCAGATAGGTATGTATTTGTATTTGACAATTAAAACACTATCCAATGCTACATTGGCTATTCCGAGTGTCGTGTCATGATTAGTAAGTGAAGACATGTTAAAAACGACACTCAGCACATTGCACACAATAAGATCAGAACAAATAAATCAGAGACGAGTCCCCACACTCACAAACACACATGCACACGTACGCACACGCAACACACAGCATACACAACAAGCATATCGCACACACAAGCATACATAAGTCACACAAGCATACACTCGCTGATATATACATATTCGAAAAGACAGACTAACTCACATCGCACTACTAAACGGTCATGTACCGCACGTTTAAAAGCGCTCAGTGGCAGAAGACGGACCTCTGGCGGCAGCCTGTTGTACTGCTGTACAACGCTAAAAAGGAGGCGCCGCTTCCTGGCCTCTGTCCTCGCGCGCGGGAGCGCCAGATCAGCGTCCTGACGTGTAGACCGAGAACGGAGAGTAGAGTTAACCTTGATCTGAGAGGAGAGGAGATACAATTATAGGATAATCATTACGTTTCTACTTACTACTTTTATAAATGATTATTTTTTCATCAGTTCCGAGTCTTTTATATCTTCTTTCGAAGCACACAATGGCATAACAACATGCACCACTTTTGAAATCTGCGCCACTTCTCGCAAAACATACTGAATATGCGAGTTCTATGTTTTCGAAATATATTGTTTTTGAAAATTGCTTTTTGGGGGTATATCTTTATAATTTAGCCAAATCAATGCCATATTCAACATTTCTAGGTACGAATACCCTTAATTAACACATTAACAGCGATTTGGCAAAGTGACTGGTTTCCTTTATTAGCCAGTAACCCAAAGAGGTGATGATGATGATTGTGGCGTTAACCCAGCATTGACTGGGGTCTCAGCAGAACGCCATTGACTGCGGGGAGGCGTTAACCCCCCCCCCCCCCCCCCCCTTGGTTATCCTCCGAACCAATAATCGCAGCGAGACGCGCAAGGCGGCAATCAAAAGTTATCAATGAGACGAATATAAAGCATACTCAAAAATGTTAAAGTAAGGTCAAATATTAGGACACGGTCAGATCAAAGGTCAAAATCGACGATTTTGAGTTTATGGGCCATCCTTTCCATTCAAAGCCTTCGATCAAGACCATGATCACACAAAGTGCTGTCAAAGGTATATTACACATCCCGCATGAGTTAAAGTGAGATATTTGGCCAAGGTCAAGGTCAGGTCACAAAAGGTCAGTATGCTCAAAATATCTACGAAAGTCATGCAACACATGTTTAATGAGTTATTTTCCACGTATAATTCGATAGTGATAGTCACTGACTTCATTTACGTGAAGTTAATGTCAAGTTCAGGTCATGTTCATGTCACTGAAGGTCAAAATTTGTAATTGATAAATCTAAATAACAAAGACATGTTTCTAGACCAGTTTCATCTCAGAAATACAGTGGTGCCATTTATTTGTCTGTATCTGGTCAATAAAGGCCCCAAAAATGTGTTCAATATGACGTCATGAGTTACCCATACTTTAGATGACATAAGTCAGTCAAAAATGTGATATCATTCCGAAATGTGGTATGGTAGATTCCCATATGTGGTTCTCTGACATATATTCCGGCTTTTTGAATATCTTTGAGAAAAAAAAGAGATTTTGTGGGCATTTTCCCCATTTTTATGTTTTATTTTTGATGGTCAAAAACCAAAATTTTCTCAAATCCGAGATAGCCATGTTGTAGCCCTTGCCATTTGCGATCTTTTGACGTTTTGTATTGCATTTGTCTTAAAATATGGTATTTGTACGGTCTGTTACATTTCAGATGATTTGGTGTAAAACTCGTGTGTAGTGACGTCACTAAATTCGCTATAACTCAAAATTTTCGACGAAATTGCTTTATTTTTGCACAGAAGACGTAAGCATGATTTAGAAGAAGGTCGGAGTTTCACGTTGATATCGCTATTGGTTTTTGAGCTATTACGAAAATTAATCAGGGGGCGTTAACGCCCCCCCCCCCCCCCCCCCCCACAGTCAATGGCGGGTTAAGGGCGCGGCAACAATATAGTTATATGGCGCCCATATGCCAGAGAGGTATGAAGGTGGGGTATTCCATGACATATCTACCAAGCCATAACACCATACATCTCAGATTTCGATAAAACTACGTGTCGGGGTTTATCTGGGCCGTAGATTCACGCTGTGAAATTTTCAGCCCCGTCCGTCGAATGAGTTTCGAGTATAGCCTCAGGCATCTCTTTTATGTCGCGCAAAGCTCTAATTTTCAGCGGGCGATATCTCTTATATCAATCATTCAAATTATAGAAACCTATATATCGTCAGAATCGCCATTGACCACAAAT
>JAXIVJ010004870.1:0-78890 GCA_036785665.1 Chirona hameri
GGTGTGAGCGAGAAAATAGCCAAGTTATTAAGACCCAAAGGCATCCAGGTAGCCCATAGCTCAAGCCGCCTGCCAAATCGCCTCGTGAAAGTAAAGGACCCAGTAGAACCCCGAAAAGAGAAAAGGAGCCGTTTACCAGATAAGCTGTTTCATGCGGTTCCCAGCTACATCGGAGAATCTGGAAGACCCAAGAACGTCCGGCTGAAGGAGCATGTGGCTGACATAAAGTTTGCCAGGCTAGACAAATCCGCGACCGCCCGACACTTCGATACATGTGGAGGCGAGATGAACCCCCTCGATGCCAAAACCATCGCGACTGAAGGCCACTGGAAGAAGCGGAAGGTCAGGGAGGCCATAGAAATTAAACAGGCACGTGCTTCTTTGAACCTGGATGAAGGAGGAGTGCGTCTGAGTCCCCATGTGGGATATACTGCTGAGACGTGACCGTCAGTGATGCATAGCCATGTGACTCCTGCATGCACTGTGACGGCATTGAGTTTGTTGAGATTGACACCATCTATAGGGACATAGCTACATTGGACTATGTCGTATTTATTGCTCGGTTATTACCTGTCTTCTGATGTGTCCTGCGTGTGTATGAGTTTTTTTTTATCTTTTGAAAAATGACTGGTAAATTAATTTAGGTCGAACATTGGTGGGTCATATATATATATATATATATATATATATATATTATATATATATATATATATATATATATATATATATATATATATATATATATATATAAATATATATATATATATAATATATATATATATATATATAATATATATATATATATATATATATTATATATATATATATTATATATATATATATATAATATATATATATATATATATATATATATATATATATATATATATATATATATATATACATATATATATATATTATATATATATATATATATATATATATATATATATATATAATATATATATATATATATATATATATATATATATATATATATATATATGTGTGTACAGACCTGAACTAATAGGTATATTTTAGTGGAGATACTGTCTCCCTCCTTACAATTAACATCAAAATTTCGAAGAAAAGCGATGGGCTTATAGTAAGCTCTACTCGAGTAGGATTTTCCATAACGTAATCTTCTCTGTAAATAGGTAGTGGATATTCCCGTACTGTAGTCCTTTATTGTCCTTTTTTACTAAGTTTATATAATTCGAATCTTTAAGTAAAGGACGCATTGAATTTGAACAAACCTCTCCCTCTCGGCTGCTTTGCAATGTCTAATTTCACTGATATTATGGAGAGGTCTGACCTGTATCCTGGCTGGATTTCAGCCGAAGAACATGACGTCACTCTGACGTCATTCCCGGTTGACCTATCATAAACCTCATATTGTGTATTTTACCAACATGTGTAGAATTTGCTGTGAGAGAAGGTACTGCAAGTTTGGTGACGATACCGGGTTTCGTTTAGGAGTTATTGAAAAATAACGGGACGGGGTGGGGCAAAAAATAGCTCCCCCAGTAAGTCGCTGGTTAACACGATCTACATTTCTAAAAAATACAAACAAATCCGACATTTTTGATAGGGAACAGGGTGCAAAAACTACAAATATTGGAGATATTTGTGATCTAACACAGCTGTCATGTTTATTAACCGATTTTAGCGCAACTAATGGGGATCGATAAAGATTGAATTGGGGATTGATATATCATATATGACGGTGACTTTTGAAAATGTAAAAATTATAGGTGCTTTCAGCTCACTAAATTGGGGGGGGGGGGGGGGGTAAAAATAAATGCCTTATAAAGCGTCTTTTTTGTTCTTTTTTTCGATAAATGAAATGGTGCGCTATTGTGACATCGGACCCAACAGTTATAAAGCATATTTGCATCCATAGGCGGTGCCAGCTTAGCGAAAAAGGGAGGCAAAATATATGAAAAAAATACTTCTTGTAAACCTCCATTTTTCAAATCCCTGAAACCGTCTCTGCCGTAAAATATTTATTATATTTCACTAAAATTAACTAATATGCACTTGTATCAATCACCGTAACTTAAGTAACTACTTTACATTTCAAGCAGTTAGGAAGTAGCCGTGAAGTTGGCATCTCCGTATTATCGCCAAATGTCGCAAAAAAAACTCCAAAAAACCGGGCCCTGGAAACCACCTCTGTTAAGGTTTGGAACTCAAAATTTGCCTCCATGTGTGGAATTATATTCTAGAAAAAAGTCCAAAATTTCATTGGTATGATCTCAGCCGTTCCGGAGATATCTACGAAAAAAACATGAGGGGGGGGGGGGCGGAATCAGCCATCTCTGCCACTAAGAGGGTTAATTAATTCATTTTCCCATTTTCCAAATTTGTGTAAGGAATTGCGTATTGTCATGCCGCGAAGCGGCGAAATCTCCAGGTTTTTAACTGTGGATAGCTGGATTTTAACTGCTGCAAAGGCAATTTTTACGACTGTACGTCCGACCGTTTGGGGGAGGGCAAAACATAGTATCAGGACCTTTGGGGGGCCATGCCCCCTTTGCCCCCCTTCTGGATCCGCCCCTGCAACTGCTTGTGCCGTGAGTTAAAATCGGACATCAGCAACCGGCCACAGCTTTTATCATAACATGAAGGGGAACCCCAGGTTACACCTGATGCAGCTGGACGTGTCATTGGTTAATCTAATGTTACGATCTCCTGTTATGATGAAGATCAGCAACGGAAGGTACCGGTATTTTAGCGTAAACGGATCCCAGATCAGTTAGGAGGTATCTTAGCTAAAATCCCGAACAAAAGGGCCCTGGTCTGACCTGACCTGAGATGACCCGAGGTTATTTTTTTGTTTTAAAGTGTTCGCGATTGAGGTCCTAACAGGTGTGCAAAACCCCGCGGCGCGCGCCGCCGTTTTTTTCGCTATCTTTGACAAACCTGTGGGGGGGGGGGGGGGTCGGGGCGGAAATCAACCCCCCTGCAGTGAGCGGGTTAACCCTATTTGTAACAGGGGGCGGATTCCGCCCCCACCCCTCTCTTGTTTTTCGCAGATATCTCCAGAACGGCAGAGAGCAGGCCCATTACATTTTCAGACTTTTCATAGAATTGAATACCGCATTTGGAGGCAAAATTTTCAGTTCTTAACCTGAACAGAGGCGGTTCCAGGGTACAGTTTTGGGTGGGTTCGGAAGCCATATTTGGCGATAATACGGAAATGCGATCTTCACGGCTTCTTCCTAACTTCCTCAAGTATGAAGGAGTTACATCGGTTCACGGTGATTGCAACAAGTGAAAATCAGTTGATGTTAATGAAATATCATAAAAATTCCATGGCGGAGGCGGTTCCAGGGGCTTGAAAAGGGGGGTTTCCAGGAAGTATTCAATGCTTGGCGGGAAGCAAATAGAGCAATGTAAGGGGCATTTATAGTTATCAAGAGGTAAAAGATAGCTTCTGCTTCCATTATTTGCATAATTTATTACATATAGAGTTTCAGGGGCGTGTTCAGGCACGTGAAAAGGGGGGTGACTTGCTTGGTGATGACGATATGCCAGCGATAACGGCGCAATAGACGGTTAGCTTATAATGATATATACACATATGAGGCCAGAAAAGGGAATAAAACCATTTTTTTTGCATAGGCGCGCTCAGGAATGGAAGAAAGGGGGTCATATTATTGCAAGGAAACTAAGAGGCATGGGCGTACAATGACATAACATACTGTAGTTTTCGGATGAAACACGCACCACAGGCTACTCTACGAACGATTATAAGATAATAGGCGAGTCCAGGTAGGGTAAAAGGGAGGGAAGAAATGTTAATTGAAGTTGTAAGTGAAATAGTCACTGTTGACTAGTTAGTATCATAATAGCGGATAATATACTTATCAAAAGGTATTGAGCCGCCCCAGTTTGGATCCTGGATACGCCTATGATGAAGTATAACATGCAAAAAGGAACTATCTACGATCAGTAACATATTTATAGTGCTGGGTAGCAACTTGTCTGCGGTTAATATTTGTTTCCCAATTTTACCCCCCCTTTTTCACTAACCTGGTCCGTCTATGGCAAAAAATATGATTTTTAACTGTTTTGTCTAATGTCACAATCACATACCATTTCATTTATTAAAAAAAACCATAGAAAAAAAATGTTTTATTACGCATTTACTTCACCCCCATATTGAGTGACCTGCACACGCCTATGATTTTTGAATTTTCAAACGCCACTGTCATATATCAATTTCCAATTCAATCTCTATCGATTCGTATTAAATTGTGTTAAAATCGGTTGTTAAACATGAAAGCTATGTTGGATCAAAAATACCACTACAATTTGTGGTTTTTGCACCCCTGTTGCCCCCCTATCAAAAATTTAGATTATTATATTATTTAGAAATGTAGATCGTGTTGAGGGAAACCAAACACCGTTTCATTTTTGAAAATCAGATTGGTAGATTTCGAGATCTCCGGGGGGCGGAATCCGCCCCCCCCCCCCCCTGTTACAAATAGGGGTAGCCAGGAGCCTGTTACAAATAGGGTTAAGACACCACAAGCTAGATTAGGATATGTTATATCCTAATCTATTACAGATCACCCAACACCGGAGCTGCCTTGGAAGGTTAGGAATTTGTTAATTTTGTTTTTCAGAGACCTATCATTTAAGTGTATTTCCTGAATGCCAGTAACTATCATCCCATAGTAGAAGTATATATTTGGTGTAAGTCCTCGTAAGTCAGTCATAAGTCAACAAGTAGTGGTTGGTTATCTACTGGACCAAACTTTGCCACTTCAGCATGAATGAACATATACATATTCCTGCTTGAAATAGGATATAGGAGTAATTATGGATATAAAAAGACAAAAAATGCACACAAAACATTGCACAGAAATATATGATATGAACAGATATGGAAGGTTAGGAAGGGATGTCACCCATATTGATCTGAAACTCAAGGATATACCTATCTTTTAAGAACAACAAATTAACTATCAAAAGACATCCATCCGGAATGCCAATGAAAAACTCCTCTATTCTATACTATTTATACAACAAATGAAACTAACCTGTTCAACTCACCTGTTAGGGTTCCCTCTGTCCTTAGGCATGCAATGATGGCATTCACAGGGAATGGAAGGAACCCATGTACACAAGACACAGCGGTCACCAGGTCGAACCCGGGAGACCGGAGATGTGCGTCTACATGGATACCTCGGCATTCCTACAATAGTGCAACATATACTATACATATACATTGTAGAGAAATGAAATATAGTTGTAAAGAAAAGATATATTGATTTGATTATGATCCTCCTATGAATCCGACAATTGCAAAATGGCAGCAGAAGGGATATCAAACTGAAACTATACCAATCAGGTGTGCCACAACACGGCAAGGGAACAAAACAAATTTTCATAGATGATATGTTATGGATGCCGGCAAGGCCATTGACCTACAAGAGAAGTAGGCAGATGGCACAAGTTAAGAACAATGACAGTGGCCAACAAAACCAAAAAATAACAACAGTGCCAAATCATCAGCAACAACCCAGATCCTTCTAGGTCATCATCCCCACTGTCCACCGTCCAGTTCACCCATCTTGTCATCACTAGACCTAAGGCCAGTGAACTATAGTTTGTTCCCTTCCTCCACTCGCATCTGGCTACAAATCCATGAACAGGCAGATGGGCAAACTGATATACTGAAGTGAAACTAAGTGGTAACAAACTGAATTGAAACTGATATTGATGGGCAAACAGTATGTCAGCAATGTCTGAGTTTCAATAATAGAGTTACAACAGTTGTTGTCTGTACAACACATCATACATGCCACATGCTATTTCCACATTACCTAATGACAATGAATAATCCATATACAAGTTCTGTACTTCAATTTGAATTTTTGTTCTAATTATTTTTAATAGCTTTCATTCAGCTGTGGATAATTTTACTTAAACAAAATATTTTTGAGCAAGTACCTACCAACACAGGATTATCCATCTTCCTATACTCTATAGACTCTTCGTTAACCATCGCCCTAAGGGAGCTTTTTTCACCTTCGCCCTACGGGGGGCCTGAAAGGCCCCCCTGTTAACTTACAAACCAAGCAACTTAGAACAATGCAGTAAGAACCAGCATGTTGCCTGTCATGAGGGAAATCTAACAGAATGCGATTTTTATGTTTCAGATTAACGAGTGACCTTCCAGGTCAAGTGAATGACCTCGGTTTTACCACGTCCAGAACAGCGATTTTCCTCTTCAGAAAACCTCAAAATTAGACATTGATAAATGTAAATACAAAGGCATGTTCCTATACCAGTTTTGGTTCAGAAATACAAAAAAGGTAATTATTCGTTCGTATCTTGTCTAAAAATGTCACAAAAAGTTATTATAAAAATGACGTCATCAGTTACACTTAGGAAGCCATCACTCAGTCAAAAATGAAGATATTGCTTTGACATTTGGTATGGGTATTGTCCATACTCATTTCTCTCACACATATTCCGGTTTTTCTAATATCTTTGAAAATGTTTAATTTTGTGGGGATTTTTTTTTTAAAAATCATATTTTATTTTATTTTAGTGATCAAAAACCCAAAATTTTGAAAATCAAAGATAGCCATTTTAAAGAAATTTACATTTTTCATCTTTGGTAAATTGCGTTTACAATTTTCTTTAAAAAATCTGTTTTCTACGATTTTTCAAATATTTCTCATTTTCTTTACCAATATGACGTCATCAAAACTTTATTATCTCCCCAATTACTTAACCAATTTCAATTAAATAGTTACAGCCTACGTATAATTGTTGTAAACTCAGTTACCATCAATTTCAGCAAGATGCACCCTTTGTGTAAAAAGTTATTCAAGAAAAACCTCAGGGAGGGGCCTGTCAGACCCCCCCCCCCCCCCGTAGGGCGAGGGTTAATCACCACGGTAAATAAAATACAATTGGGATGACAACGACCTGCAAGGTAATCACACAGTATTGCCCCTTGTTGTGGTGGCGTTACCATTATAATCTTGAGATATCACTTTGTAAACTTCAAACGACCAATTCAACTTCCCTCATATTTTGCAAGGAGTCGGATAATTTCGTGAGGTATTTCTCAAGGCAGACGGGGGCCGCGAACGACGGTTCGCGTCCCCTATGTTAAAGCAATGGAAGCGGCCCCCGCCACGATCCCGGCCCCTACCAGAATCCCAGAACTTTGGAGACATTTCAGGACACGTATTTTTGGCGATAATTATTTCTATCCGAGACAAATATATCGGCCGAAGGTTGGTGGGGTTGGCAAGGTGGAAGGTTGGCAAGATGGTATTTGGGGTTCATAACTAGCAATGATAAAGAAAGAAACTTGACAGCTAATTTGAAAAGTATGTTTAGTTGTACATTACACTTTGCATAATTGATGACCACAGAGCAAAACCGATTATTAACACGCGCCCTGGAGGGGGGGGGGGGCGAAATCCGCCCACCCCTCCGGTTTTCAAGGATAGTGCAAAAACGGCGGCGCGCAGCGCCGCCGTTCTTGTATACCTGTTTAGAAATGAACTTCCCGCATTATGTAAAATTCTTGGCCTCAGGTCATCTCAGGTCAGGTCACCAGACCAAGTCACGTGATGACCTCAACTCCAAAACGTTTGCAGTAGTACCACATCCACAGTTTTACGCCGATCGGTTTCAATCTTGCAGGACTTCATAAGGTCATAGATACCAACAATTTGTTAATCTCGGATTTATAATATCGGTGACCTAAGGTCAGGTCAATTTTGTGACCGCCAACACAGTTTTATCAATAACTATCGACATAATGAAGATAGAGAAGAGAAAACGGTATCAATATGTTTGTCTCATCGAGGAACGTCTCCCAATATGCAACATGACGAACTTGGGTCACCACTTGACCTTGACCTGAGGTCAGATTTCTCAGTTGACCTAACCCGATCACCATTAATATGATTCGAAGCGCCTTGAGAAGACACACGCGATGGTGTAAACATTATTGCTTTATCTTTATTAGGTAAAAGGTTATTTGGGGAAAATCTTTTTGAAATCAAAATCACCTTTTTGACATTCGATGACCTCTGGAGCCTAAACTATTGACCTGAGGTCAAATCTGAGGACACCTATGTCGATTGCATTTTTCAATGACTTTCGATTGCTTTTTTCCGTTTGCTGCTAACTATCATAGTTCCCGAGATATTTGGGGGTGTTCGAACCGAAATCTTGAAAACTTGAAAATCTGACCCTTGATGACCTCTGGTGACCTCAATATTGACCTGAAGAAAAAAATTAACAAAATACTTTCGAAAGAGCTTGTCTCGAGCTATCTAACGTCGTTTCTCGCTTGTCGCTACGTTGCGTGGTTTTCGAGATCATAGGGGGGGGGGGGCGAAATCCGCCCCCCCCTCCAGGGCGTGTAATTATCAGAGGCCCTCCAGGGCGCGTGTTAAATTGGGACATGTTCGGCCCCGGAGCAAGTTCTTGTAGGAAATATTTTGGTGCCCACTATATATAGTAAGTTCGAACTTTTTACACCTATGTCATTCGCACGCCTATATCTCGGTTATATCACGAGTTATTGGCAAAACAGTGTTGATGACCAGAGATGACCTCAGCTGACCTTGCAAGGGGATACTGAGCAACAATTGAACATGGGTCATCAATAATGAGATAAAATAACATTATTATAAAAGTATTGACCTGATCCAATGCATATTATATGAATTTTAAGCAATTTAATATTTTCCCGTTGACATATAATGGGGAGGTCAAGAAATTTACCTGACTTTAGGTCAACGATATAAAACAAAATCCGAGATAAACGAATTGTAGGAACTTATGGTCCAATTAAATCCTGTAAGTTTGAAACCGGTCGGCCAAAAACTGTGACTGTGGTAACACATCAAACTTATTTGAGGTTTTGTCACGTGACCTGTCCTGGTGACCTGATTTGAGACGACCCGAGGTAAAACAATTCACACAATGTGGGAAATTGATGTCCAAATACCTGTGCCAAAAATTCCGCCGCCATCTTCCGCCAGTTTTCCGCTATCGTCGCAAAGCCTTAGGCGGCGTCAAAACGCACCTCCCCTCCCCCCACCCCCTCCCCACCCCAGCACGGCGCGGGTGAACCCTATTTGTAACAGGGGGCGGATTCTGCCCCCCCCCCTTTCCTCAGGTTTTTCGAAGATATCTCCTGAACAGCTTAGACCAGACCCATGACATTTTAAGACTTTTCCTACAATTGAATTCCGCATATGGATTTTAAAAAAATCGTTCTTAACCTGAACAGATTATGGCACGTTTTTGGGAGGCTTCTGCTGCAACATTTGGCGATAATACGGAAATGCGATCTTCATGGTTTATTCCTAACTGCCTCAGAAATGAAGGAGTTACATCGGTTTACGGTGATTTAAACAAGTGGAAATTAGTTGAAGTTAGTGAAATATCATAACAAAAATGCATGGCAGAGGCAGTTTCAGGGGCATGAAAGGGGTTGGGAGAGGGGGAGGGGGGGTGGGGGGTTCCAGGAAGTAATCAATGCTTGGCGGGAAGACAATAGAGCGCTGTAAGGGACATTTCTAGCCATTAAGATGTAAAATATAGCTTCTTGTTCCATTATTTGCATAATGTATTACATATAGAGTTGCAGGGGCGTGTTCAGGCACATGCAAAGGGGGTGTCTGGCATGGTGATGACGATATGCTAGCGATAACGGCGCGATAGACGGCTAGTTTATAATTTTATAATGATATAAGCACATATTAGGACAGGAGAGGAAATTAAGTTTTTCAGAGGCGCGCTCAGGAATGGAAGAAAGGGGGTCATAGTATTGCAAGAAAACTAAGATGCATGGGCCTACAATGACATAACATACTACAGTTTTCGGTTGAAATATGCACCACAGGGTTCTCTACGACCGATTTTAAGATAATAAGCGAGTCCAGGTAGGGTAAAAAGGGGGGGGGGGACAATGTGAATTGCATTTTTAGGTGAAATAGTCACTGTTGACTAGTTAGTATCATAATATCGGATACTATACCAATCAAAAGGTATTGCGCCTCCCCAGTTTGGATCCTGGATTCGCCTATGATGAATTACAACATGCAACAAGGAACTATCTACAATCAGTAATTTATTTATAGTGCTGGGTAGCAACTTGCCTGCAGTTACTATTTTTTCCTTTTTTATCTCCATTTTTACTGACCTGGTACCGCCTATGGCAACAAATATGTTGAATAACTGTTTTTTCTAATGGTACAAGAAAACACCATTTAATTTAAAAAAAACATAAATGGTTTTATTACGCATTTACTTCACCCCCATATTGAGTGACCTGCACACGCCTATGATTTTTGAATTTTCAAAAGTCAACACCACATATTTATTTCCAATTCATTGTCTATCGATTCCCACTGGTTGCGTTAAAATCAGTTGTTAAACATCACAGCTGAGTTGGATCACAAATACCTCTAAAATATGTAGTCCCCCCCCCCTGTTGCCCCCTATCACATTTTTTTTTTTAGAAATGTAGATCGAGTTGAGGGAAATAATATTCCGTTTGATTTTTTTTCAAATCGGACGGGTGGATCTCGAGATCTCCGTGAGGGGACTGAATCTGCCACCCCTGTTACAAATAGGGGTAGCCACGAACCTGTTACAAATAGTTACCCCGCACGGCGCTGGGGGGATGGGAGGGAGGGTGGTTAAATACCCCCCCCCCCCCTCCCGGGTTTTCACAATAAATTGAAAACTATGACAGATATCGAGGTGAAACATTCGTTGCTTTATGGTTTATCAAATATACGTCTTCTGTCAAAATTCGTTTGAAATTGGTGAAGCAATTTGGGAGATAATGACGTTTTAGTGACGTCATGTCATACCATTTTTGGTGAAAAACGTTGAATGTTGGTAAAATCGTAGAAAATAGAGTATTGATGCAAATCGTAAATCAGCACTGTGAAAAGAAACCAAATAACTTTTTCTTCCAAACATTTATCTTATATTTACGATTTTTTTTTTGGTTTTTGACCCGCAACATTTCAACAACAACAAAAAAATCCACAAGATTTTTTTTTAATATTACAAAACAAGAAGATTTATTAGAGAACCATGTATGGATTATACCCAAAACAAATTTCAAAACAATACTTTTTTTGACTGACTTATTACTCCCAAGCATAGTTCGCCATGGTCTGGGCCTGGGCTGGGTCTGGACCGGGCCTCAATTTTAAGGAAATCACTGGGCTCTGGATGCGCCTGGGCCTGACAATTTTGAAGTAATGCGCGCGTCACAAAAGCTCAGGTCAGAGCTCAAAAATATTTTAACCAGCAGGTCACTTACACAGCAACACACTGTTGCTGTGGCTGTGGCTTTTTGTGTTTTTGGTTAGCATAGTTGGTTCATTGTTTCACATGTATTGTATACAAGTAAATATGCTAGGATAAAGATTGCAAATTTTGAGAAAATAATTATATGCTTAATCTGAACGGGCCGGACCGGGCCTGGGCCTCAATATTATGAATTTGACCGTACCTGGTCCGGGCCTGGGCTTGGTGTTCATGGGCCTGGGCCGGGCTGGGCTGGGGGTTGGTGGGCCCGTGACGAACACCGCTCCCAAGGTATAAGTAACTCATAACGTCATTTTTTTAAGTTACTTTAATTGACTTTTAGTGACAAGATACAGACAAATAAATGCCACCGCTGTATTTCTGAGAACGTTGGTCTAGAAACATATTTTTTTTAGATTAATCAATTTCAAATTTGGTCCTTTTTGTGACCTGACCTTGACCTGAGGGCCATTATATGGGGTCAGGTTGTACAAATGGCTGCTACTATCGAATTATACGTGAAAAATAACCCATACAACATGTGACGCATGACTTTCGTAGATCTGCGACCTTTTATGACCTGTCCTTCACCTTGACCTTTGCTTACAATTTCACTTTTGATTATGTGGGATATGCATTATACATTTGAGAGCACTTTGTGAGATAATAGTCACAATCTAATGCTTTGGATGGAAAGTATTGCCCAAAAACCGAAATACCTCAATTTTAGCATTTTACATGACTAAACCTGGCATGTAACCTTATTTTAGGAATTTCGGGTAAATGTTAGATTCTTCTCACCGAGACCTTTCGATCACTGCCTTGCGCGTCTCGCTGCGGGTATCGGTTCGGAAGATACGAGGGGAGGTGTAAAATTTACCCCCGCAAGCCCCACGCGTGTTAACCCTCGCCCTACGGGAGGGAGCTTTTTTCACCTTCACCCTACTTTACAAGGGGGCCTGACAGGCCGCCCTGTTAACTTCCATACCAAGCAACTTAGAGAAATGAGGTAAAAACCAGCATGTTGCCTGCCATGAGAGGAATCTAACAGTATGCGATTTTCAGGTTTCAGGTCAACGGGTGACCTTCCAGGTCAAGTGAATGACCTCGGATTTACCACGTCCAGAACAGCGATATTGCTCTTCAGAAAACCTCAAAAATAGAAATTGATAAATGTAAAAAAAAACCTGTTTCTAGACCACTTTAGGCTTATAAATACAGAAAAGGTAATAATTTGTTCGTATCTTGTCAAAAAAGTCAAAAAAGTTATTAAAAAAATGACGTCATCAGTTTCTTACACTTCTCACACATATTCCGATTTTTCTAACATCTTTGACAATTTTGATTTTGTGGGGATTTTTCCAAAACAATTTGTATTTATTTATTTATTTTAGGAATCAAAAAACCCAAATTTTGAAAATCCGAGATTGTCATTTGAAAGAAAATGTCATTTAGTGTCTTTGGTGAATTGTGTTTGCAATTTGCTTCAAATCTCGGTTTTCTACTATTTTTCAAATATTTTTCATTTTTTACCAACATGACATCAAAACATAATTATCTCCCATACTACTTAACCATTTTCGAATACATTTAAATGACATACTTATAAGTGTTGTAAACTTAGCTACGGAAAATTTCAGCAACATGCACCGCGTGTGTAAAAAGTTATTTAAGAAAAACCTAAGGGTGGGCGTGACAGCCCCCCCAGAGGTTTTTCTTAAAGGGAAATAATGACCTTTTGATTTTGTTAGCAACAATTTCTTAGGCTCCCGTTATATTTTTAAAATTATTTTATTTAAATTTAAGAATTAAATAAAATTATTCCCAAATTCAAAGTTGTAAGTTTGGAAGAAATACAAAACAAGTACCTTGTGTACATCATGAAGGTCATTGACAAATTCGTCCTTCCCTACCATTGTTAACATCGAGTGCGGCATTTGTGGAGCCTCTGTGACATTTCCGATCAAACTGAGCGCTGCTCGGACACCCGCTAGTAGCGCTTTCGTTCTCCATGGCAACCAGGCGTCAGCCAATCAAAAGCCAGAAAGGGAATACGTTCTGGCTTTTCATTGGCTCACGCCTGGTTGCCATGGAGAACGAAAGCGCTACTAGCGTGCGTTCGAGCAGCGCTCTGATCCGTGAAGCAATCCGTGAAGCATCCGTGATGCATGACTGACTATCAGTATAAGTCATGAATAACAACAACATGCAAACTATACCAACTCGAATAAAATAAGAGCGGAATGAATTGAACCCCAGGCAAGCTAGTATTCGCAAAGCACTCGGCACTGCGCCACAATGGCAAGAGGTGAGGGAAATGCATATTGGATACAATATTATTACGTCACAAGTTTCTGAAGTGTCAACTACTATGAAATACAGTGATAAAATACCTTTAATAATGATTAACAAGAAAATTCAAACTTAAAAACAATCATTTGAATAAGTCTTTAATTAGCTTTCAACTCGAAATCAGATATATTTTGCAATGCTACACAAGAATGGCACCAATGACGTCATTAACAAAGCCTGCTACGGGACTTGGGTATACTAATCAGGAACAACTCGCCAAGTGCGCCGAGATGGTTAAGTGCGCCGAGAAGCATGACAATGACTTTGTAAACAAATCGCCGACGCTAAATAGGTCGCCGTCGATGTGCATCGATGAGCTTCTGATTTAATTGCCAGTTTTGTGTTATTGTTCGTTAGTTTTCTTGGGAAAAATTATTATTTTTCATGATAAAATAAAGCATAGTGTTATATACAGCCACAGACAAACTATACACAACTCCTAATGTTGAAAACAAATGAATCGAATTGCAAAAATTGAGGGTCGCAACCACTAACTATGCCGCGTTGATGTGCATCGATGAGCTTCCGATTTTATTGCCACTTTTTCCAATCGCTGTTAGTTTTAGAAGATCGCCGGGCATATAATCACAACAAGCAGAACGCACAATATATTTTCCACTCCATTGCGTAAAAAAATAATACGGGAAAAGCCCGCAGTTTGATGAGGACCAAAAGTACTTGACAAAAGGTCAGAAATAGTGCAAGTACCGGTCGTTAAAAGTGTGGAACGCTTATCAACTTTAACTTGAAATATCTTTCGGTAGGAAAGTTTTCATGCAAAATGTGATGAATTTACAATATATTTTGATCTCGTCTAGCGATTTCAAGTGCTAACTCCATTTTAGTGGAAAAAGGTCATTATTTCCCTTTAAATAACTCTTTACACATGCGGCGCATCTTCCTCAAATTTGTAGTAGCTGAGTGTAGAACAATTATACGTTAGCTGTACAAATTTATTTGAAATTAGTTCAGTTGTTTGGGACATAATTATGTTTTTATGACGTCATGTTGGTGGAAAAACGATAAATATTTGACAAATGGTTGAAAACCGAGTTTTCAAGGAAATTGCAAACACAATTTACCAAAGATACGAAATGGCATTCTCTTTAAAAGGGCGATCTCAGATTTTCACAATTTTAGATTTTTTAACCCTAAATTAAAAAAAACACGTTTTTTTCAATCTTGACAAAATCAATATTTTCGAAGATGTTAAAAAACTGGAATATATGTGAGAGGAATATATGTGAGAGAATGGACAATGCCCATACCAAATTTCAAAGCAATATCTTCCTTTTTGACTGAGTTATGGCTCCCTAAGTGTAAGAAATTGATGACGTCATTTTTCCAAATAACTTTTTTGACTTTGTTTTACAAGATTCGAACAAATAAATAACTTTAATGTATTTATGAGCCAAAACTGGTTTAGGAACATGCCTTTTTATTTACATTTATTCATTTCTAAATTTGAGGTTTTCTAAAGAGCAAAATCGCTGTTTTTGACGTGGTAAATCCGAGGTTATTCACTTGACCTGGAAGGTCACACGTTGACCTGAAACCTAAAAATCGCATACTGTTAGATTTCTCTCATGACAGTCAACATGCTGGTTCTTACCGCATTCATCTAAGTTGCTTGGTTTGGAAGTCAACAGGGGGGCCTGTCAGCCCCCCCCCCCCTAGGGCGAAGGTGAAGAAACTCCCTTTGGGCGAGTGTTGACCCTCGCCCTACGGGAGTTTTTTTACCTTCCCCCTACGGGAGGTTTAACAAAACTGTTAACTTCCAAACCAATCAAGATATAGCAACGCGGTAAGAACTAACATGTTGCCTGCCATGTTTGGAATCTAACAGTATGCATTGTTTTAGGTTTCGGGTCAACGAGTGACCTTCAAGGTCAAGTGAAAGACCTCGATCGACAATGTCCAGAACAGCGATTTTGATCTGTCATAAAACCTCAAAATGAGAAATTGATAAATGTAAATAAAAAGGTATGTCCCTAGACCAGTTTTGTCTCAGAAGTACAGAAAAGGTAACTATTTATTCGTTTCTTGTAAAAAAAGTCAAAAAATGTTATAAAAAATGACGTCATAAGTTTCTTACACTTTGGGTTTCTATAAGTTTCTTACACTTTTCTTAAATCAGTAAAAAATAGAGATATTGCTTCAAAATTTGGTTTGAGTATTGTGCATACTCAGTTATCTCACATGTATTCCGCTTTTTTAACATCTTTGAAAATTTTGATTTTGTGGTCATTTAAAAAAAAAAACAGTTTTTGGTATTTTTAGGGGTCAAAAACCAAAACAAATTGCTAATCCGAGATTGCCATTTTAAAGAAAATTGCATTTTATATCTTTGCTTAATTGGGTCTGCAATTATCTTATAAACTTTTTTTCTCTACAATTTTGCAAACATTTATCGTTTTTCCACCAACATGACGTCATCAAAACATCATGATCTCCCAAATTTCTCAACAAATTTCAATGAAAATTTTACAGCATACGTAATTGTTGTATACTCAGCTACTGAACATTTCAGCAAGATACGCAGTAAATATGAAAAAGTTCTGCAATATAAATATCTGTGGTGTAGTTTTAGGACCGAGTAGGGCGAGGATTAACGAGGGATACGCATGCCATTTCCAGCTCGAACTAACAGCTGCCCGTTTGGACAATTGTATCACACGTACCGGGTTCAGTAACCGGACCATAATGGCGATGTTGAGTCGTGATTTGATATATTGAGCGCATTGTGTTGGAGACACTGAAGGTCACGTGTCAACAGAGCGCAGGTAGGCGAGTGGAAAGGAAAGGGCTGACGCAGTGTGTCCGAGGCGGGCGACCCGACAGGTACGTTGTGGTCACATGTCTGGCATATGGATTGATTGGGGATTCTGTCTTTCGTTCACATTGTGGTCTGGGGATTATTTAGGGATTTTGTCTCCTGTTCAGATGTGCAGGTTGGGGAACATTTTGTATTTTTGTCCTCTGTGCATATGTGCATTTTTGCAGCCCAGGGATTAATTGGGGATTTTGTTTTGTTTCGTTCAGGTTTGTGAGATGGAGAAAAAAGTGCGATTCGGTCTTCCATTTATATGTGTGAAAAGGAGACAATTTGTGACTTTGTCTTCCAGCCAAATGTTCGGATGTGTGGGCTTGGGAATGTTTGGGGACTTTGTCTTCCGTGCATGTGTGACATGGATACACTTAATGTTTAACAAATACAAATAATGTTTAACAAATAATGTTTACGCCATCGCGTGTGTCTTGTCAAGGCGCTTCGAATCATATTCATGGTGACCTGGTTAGGTCAACTGAGAAATTTGACCTCAGGTCAAGGTCAAGTGGTGACCCAAGTTGGTCATGTTGCATATTGGGAGACGTGTCTCGACGAGACAAACATATCGGTACCGTTTTCTCTTCTCTATCTTCATTATGTCGACAGTTATTGATAAAACCGTGTTGGCGGTCACAAAATTGACCTGACCTTAGGTCACCGATATTAGAAATCCGAGATAAACAAATTGTTGGTATCTATGACCTTATGAAGTCCTGAAAGATTTAAACCGATCGGCGTAAAACTGTGGCTGTGGTACTACTTCAAACGTTTTGGAGTTGAGGTCATCACGTGACCTGGTCTGGTGACCTGACCTGAGATGACCTGAGGCCAAAAATTTTACATAATGCGGAAAGTTCATTTCTAAACCTGTATACAAAAAAAGACGGCGCTGCGCGGCGCCGTTTTTTTGCTATCACCGAAAAACCGGAGGGGTGGGCGGATTTCGCCCCCCTCCAGGGCCCGTGTTAACCCGCATGTTACTGGCTATTTTTTTCATAACGCGACCTACAGGGGGCTATTTTTTGCCCCCCCTCTGATCTCCGGAACTACTGGACCGAATATAAAAATTCAAACGGCATTCGATAGCCCTGGGAAATTTATCGAGGGAAACATAATATTGTTGACCTCGGGGTCACCGATGACGTCACAGGTCAGGTCAAGTACAAAATGTTTGGCCGTGTCAAAAGGTCTCTATGGATGGAATTGTCGTGCAAAATTGCGATATTAAACGCATAAGCCGTTGATAAATCGGTATGATTCGTGTGTCTGACACTTCTAAGTACCTTTCTAAGCTGCTTATGACCTTGGCTCAGGTCAAGGTCATCCGAGGTCACGAGGTCAAACTGCAGATTATGGTCATTAGGCGTTGTAACACATGTTTATGGGTTTGTTTTTCGTCTAGAACGCGAAAAATTACCTTAGAACATTGTTTGTTCCATATAAATAGAAGTAAAAAGCAAAAATGGAAATGCGTTTTTTGTCATAGTAATGCTGTGAGAAGTGGTTGATTTTTGTCATTTAAAGGTCATAACTCGGTCGTTTTTAAAGATATCGACTTTAAATATGGTACAGATATTCACCGCAGACGTTTCGATCACATATATTCCGGTTTTTGGATAGTTCTAATTTTTTCTTGAAAATTTTGTTTAAAAAAAAAATGTCTTTGGATTTCTAAAAAATTTAAAAAAAAAAAACTCAAACATCCGAGATAGCAGTTTGATAGCCCGGTCTATTGTCAGTAATTTGATTGAATACAATTTAGTTTTTCTCAAATATCGTACCTTTGACAGCGTTTTCCGCAAACCATTATTTTGCAACAAAAACCGAAGAACATGACGTCACTCTGACGTCATTCTCGGTTGAGCTATCATAGCCTCATATTTTTAATTTTGCCAACATGTGTAGAATTAATGTGAGAGAAGTTACTGCAAGTTTGGTGACGATACCGGTTTTAGTTTAGGAGTTATTGCAAAATAACTGGAGGGGGGGGGGGGCAAAAAATAGCCCCCTCCCAGTAACTCGCGGGTTAATGGATAAGTTATGATAAGTTCATGTTTAATGGATACAGATAAGTAAGAGTTAACCCTCGCTCTACGGGGGGGGGGGGCATGACAGGCCCCCCTGAGGGTTTTCTTGAATAACTTTTTACTCAAGCGGCGCATCTTGCTAAAATTAGTGTTAGCTGAGTTGACAACAATAATACGCACGCTGTAAAACATTTACCTGAAATTTGTATAGCAGTTTGGGAGATAATCAAGTTTTGATGACGTCATATTGGTGGAAAAACGATAACTATTGTACAAATTGTAGCAAACAGAGTTTTTAAGGAAATTGCAGACGCAATTCACCAAAGATATAAAAATGCATTTTCTTTAAAATTGCAATCTTGGATTTGCAAAAAAAAAGGTTTTTAACCCCTAAAATACATTTTTTCTTTCTTTTGGGGGGAAATCCCACATTTTTTTTTTTAAAAGAAAAACCGGAACATATGTGAGAGAACTGAGTATGGACAATATGTATACCAAATTACAAAGCGATATCTTCATTTTTGACTGTGTGAATGCTCCCTAAGTGTAAAAAACTGATGACGTCATTTTAAAAAAAAAACTTTTTTTGACGTTTTTGACAAGATACGAACAAATAAATACCTTTTCTTTATTTCTGAGGCGAAATTTGTCAGGAAGATGCCTTTTAATTTACATTTATCAATTTCTAATTTTGAGGTTTTCTGAAGAGCAAAATCGCTGTTCTGGACATGAACAAATCCGAGGTCATTCACTTGATCTGGAAGGTCACCCTTTGATCTGAAACCTAAAGATCGCAAACAGTTAGATTCCTCTCATGACAGGCAACATGCTGGTTCTTACCGCATTGCTCTAAGTTGATTGGTTTGGAAGTTAACTGGTGGGGGGGGGGGGGCAGGGGAGGCTGTCATGCCCCTCGTAGGGCAAAGGTGAAAAAAGCTCCCATAGGGCGAGGGTTAAGCCTTGCTTTGGGTTAACCTTCGCTCTACGGGGAAGGGGGGCTGACAGCACCCCCCCTGAGGTTTTCTGGAGTAACTATGTACACATGAACCGCATCTTGCTGAAATTTTCGGTAGCTGAGTTTACAACAAATATACGTATGCTGTATTTTCTTTTTTAATTGGTTAAGTAGTTTGAGAGATAATCATGTTTTGATGACGTCATGTTGGTGGGAAAATGACAAATATTTGAAAAATGGTAGAAAACAGAGTGTTGAAGGAAATGGCAAAAGCAATTCACTGATGATGTAAAATGGCATTCTCTTTAAAATGGCAATCTCGGATTTTCACAACTTTGTGATTTTGACCCATAAGTTAAAGACAAAACTGATTGTTTTGGAAAAATCCCTACAAAATCAAAATCTTCAAAGATGTAAAAAAACGGAATATGTGAGAGAACTAAGTATGGACAATACCCATAACAAAATTTTTAAGCAATATCTTCATTTTTGACTGAGTGATGGCTCCCTAAGTGTTAGGAACTGATGACGTAATTTTTTATATTTTGTTTGACCTTTTTTGACAATATACGAACAAATAATTACCTTTTCTGTATTTCGGAGCCAAAACTGGTCTAGGAACATGCCTTTTTATTTACATATTTAAATTTCTAATTTTGAGGTTTTCTGAAGAGCAAAATCGCTATTCTGGACATGGTAAATCCTAGGCCATTCACTTGACTTGGAAGGTCACCCTTTGCCCCCAAACCTAAAAATCACATACTGTTATATTCCTCTCATTACAAGAAACTTGCTGGTTCTTACCACATTGCTCAAAGTTGCTCGGTTTGGAAGTTAGAAGGGGGCCTGTCAGGCCCCGCCCCCGTAGGGCGAAGGTGAAAAAGTCTCCCGTAGTGTGAGGGTTAAACAGGACTTGCCAGGGACGGTGACCCCGGTATCCGTCCTTCGCCGGCCGCGGGCGGTTACGTGACCGGGCGGGTCGGCCCAGCGCGAGGCTGGTGGGGCATGGCTGTAAGTTGCGCAATCGCTGCCAGAGCGAGGGAAGACCTGGAGTGCGTTGGCTATGCTCCTATACATGACAATGCAGAATTTCCTAAATTAAACACGATAATTGTATGACATGAACCTTTTTGTGTGCAAATGTTCAGCCACATCAACCGATTAGTGGCGAAGAAATAAGCCTCTGAAAACCATAACTACGGTCAGACCGCTCATGCGAATATTTGTCACCATAGTTGAAGGAAAACTTCCCGCCCGCTCGGTAATCAAAGCGCTGAGCAGGCAATTCCATAGCTAGCGACAGGCGACAGCTAGTTTCTTTTCAAAGGGAATATAATTGAGCAATGCGATATGATACGGTCCAACCGTTACTTTCGACGTGTCAACAATATCTCCGGACTGCAACTGACACCCATTTTGCCGATTTTTCTTTAAAGTATCTATTTTCCATAGTCGCTTAAAATCAATCAATATCATACAAAGCGAGTTTCCAAACTGTCCACCTCCTATAGATCTGAAGGCAAGGCTTAGAAAAGGAATGTCGCTGAGAAATTCAACAATGGTCCTCTGTCGCTCTCTACTGAGCGAACAAGGTGCTACGAAAGAGTAGCTACAAATGAGTAGCTACGAACGAGTATCTACGAACCGAGTATCTACGAACGAGTAGCTACGAACGAGTATCTATGAACGAGTAGCTACGAACGAGTAGCTACGAACCAGTGACTACGAATGAGTAGCTACGAACCAGTAGCTACGAACGAGTGGCTACGAACAAGTAGCTTCGAACGAGTAGCTACGAACGAGTGGCTATGAACGAGTAGCTACGAACGAGTAGCTACGAACAAGTAGCTGCGAACGAGTAGCTACGAACAAGTAGCTACGAACGAGTAGCTTCGAACGAGTAGCTACGAACGAGTAGCTTCGAACGGGTAGCTACGGACAACGGAATACAAGGTTGTTGGTGGTTATGTGTCTCCATTGGTGATTGGAAGGTTGCCAAAATTGAATTAAATTGCTTGCATTGACTCGCAGTATTTACGAGCGCGAAGTGAGCGCGAGTCCTCACTGCATACTGGATTTTGATCACATATATGCGGCCGATCCAACCCGGCCCGACCAGACCCGACCCGACCCAGCGACCCGGCCCGAATGTAACGCTTTTCAGAAGCTTATATCTGTGGAATCCCGCATCCGA
Organism: Chirona hameri; assembly: GCA_036785665.1. Classification (NCBI taxonomy): domain Eukaryota; kingdom Metazoa; phylum Arthropoda; class Thecostraca; order Balanomorpha; family Balanidae; genus Chirona; species Chirona hameri. The sequence continues at coordinate 21,681 of JAXIVJ010004870.1, forward strand.
CTGACAAGCGTTCTTCGCCATCTGATAGCCCCATTCAATCAATTATGTTATTGACATGTTTCGTCTCACGTGAGGGGTCAGCATGGCGCGTGGCACGTGCCGCGTCAGGGGTTTCAGAAACCGTTATCCTGCTGTAGCTGAGAAAAGTCTGTAGTGATTTTGCTGAAATTTGGTGTGTGACTTGAGACCACAACAATGGCAATGTCACGCAAGTCAAACTTTGGGTCACACTGCACGTACGCACGTACACACCCCTGTTCCCTAGCTCAGAAACGGCTGAAATGATTAATATGAAATTTGTTTATACGGGCTCGATCGTCCTTCGCCGATTAACACGGGCCCTGGAGGGGGGGGGGGGTCGAAATCAGCCAACCCCTAAGGATTTTCGAGGATAGTGCAAAAACGGCGGCGCGCTGCACCACCGTTTTTTTACATACCTATTTGGAAATCAACTACCCACATTATGCAAAATTCTTGACCTCGGGTCATCTCAAGTCAGGTCACCAGACCAGGTCACGTGATGACCCCACCTCTAAAACGTTTGCGGTTGTACAGCAACCACAGTTTTATGCTGATTGGTTTCAAATTTGCAGGATTTTATAAGGTCATAGATACCTACAATTTTTAATCTCGGGTTTCTGATATCGGTGACCTAAGGTTGGGTAAATTGCGTAACCACCTGGACTGCTTTGTCAATAACTACCGACATAATGAAGATAGAGAAGTGAAAATGGTACCAATGTGTTTGTCTCGTCGAAAAATGTCTCCTAATATGCAACATGACCTACTTGGGTCACCACTTCACCTTGACCTGAGGTCAAATTTATCAGTTGACCTAACCTGGTCAAAATAAATATGATTCGAAGCGCCTTGACGATACAAACATGATTGCGTCAAATGTATTTTTTTGTCTTTCATAGGTAAAAAGTTATTTGCGAAAAACAGCTTTGCCAAAAAAAATAGCCTTTTTGACATTTGATGACCTCTGGAGCCTAAACTATTGACCGGAGCTCAAATCTAAGGACACTTGGGTTGATAGCATTTTTCAAGAGCTTTTGATTGCTATTTGTGTCGTTAGTTCCTAGCTATCATAGATCCCGAGATATTTGGGGGTGTTCGAAATGTAGTCCTAAAACCGGCAAATATGACCTTTGCTGACCTCTGGTGACCTCAATATTGACCTGACCTAAAAAGACCAATATTCTTTAGATAGACTGTTACGAAATATCTAACTCCGTTTTCCGCTTTTCGCTACGTTGCGTGGTTTTCGAGATCATAGGGGGGGGGGGGGCGAAATCCGCCCCATCCCCCATCCAGGGCGTGCAATTATCAGAGGCCATCCAGGGCGCGTGTTAACCCGCGAGTTACTGGGGTATATTTCATAACACGACTTACTGGGGGGGGGGCTATTTCCTGCCCCCCCCCCCCCTCGGATCTCCGGAACTACTGGACCGAATGTAAAAATTCAAATGGCATCCGATAGCCCTTGGAAATTTATCGAAGGAAACAATACTGTTGACCTCGGGGTCACCGATGATGTCACAGGTCAGGTCAAGTACAAAATGTTTGACCGTGTCAAAAGGTCTCGATAGATGGAATTGTCGCGCAAAATTTGCGATATTATACGGGTTTCCGTCCTGAAAGTAAATGCACTCTTTTGCAGTTGGATGAGCTTTAAACACATTTAAGACATATAACAGGGACCCCAATGCTCATTTAGTCTATTATTTCAGACATTATCAGCGTTAAAACATGGGCTTTTTTCGAGACTAGTATCAGATAACGAGTACTTGATCGGAACTACTGTCCACCACTTTTATCTTAAGAACAATTTTAGAGTTTTTAATTATCTGTAAGTCCTACACTGGATCACAAAATTATTATGCAATTCAAAACTGACGGGACATTGTATCACTACACACAGTTCGTTGAGGTTTTGTGTTTTTGTGGTTTTCTTTTCTCTGGCCTTTAGCGTTGAGAATTTGGTGGTGGCGTATTAATTTTTTGCCATGAAAATTCATGAAAAATATAGAATTTTATGAGAAAACTAGGCAACTGCTGCTGTCGTTGGAACAAAACAAGTTTATTTTCTTTCAAATATTGCTTATTTTACCGGATATATGCCATACGTGAGGTGTTTTTATTAGCATGAAAGAGATGACTGGCTCTGCCTCAGCCGATCCTGAGGAAAATACACGGTGGCATTACCGCGCACTTTGGAATGTCCTCACGTGTAGAAGAGGTCATTTCAGAACAATGTGGCTACGGTGGGACTTCTACCACCTTTATAAGTACGTTTTATTATGTAAATCAATTATTCTGGGACAAACCCGTATAATCCCTTTAAATGCATAAGCTGTCGATAAATCGGTATGATTCGTGGGTCTGACACTTCTAAGTACCTTTATAAGCTGTTTATGACTTTGGTTCAGGTCAAGGTCATCCGAGGTCACGAGGTCAAACTGCAGATTATGGACATTAGGCGTTGTAACACATGTTTATGGGGTTATTTTCGCCTGGAATACGAAAAATGACCTTAGAGCATTGTTTGTTCCATTTAAATAGAAGAAAAAAGAAAAAACGGAAATGCGTTTTAATGCATAGTAATGCTGTGCGTGGTGGTCCATTTGTGTCATTTAAAGGTCATAAGTCAGTCATGTTTGAAGATATCAACTTCAAACTTGGACAACATATTCACTGCCCACGTCTCGATCATATATATATTATGTTTTTTGGATAATTTTGATTTTTTCTTGAGAATTTGGTAAAAATAAAAAAAAAATGTTTTGCATTTTTTCAAAATTTTCAATTTCAAAATAACACAAAATTCCGAAATAGCAGTTTGATAACCCGGGCTATTGTTAGTAATTTGATATAAAACAATTTAGTTTATCTCAAACATCGTACCTTTGAGAGCGTTTTCTGCAAACCATTATTTTGCAACAAAAACCGAAAAAACATGACGTCACTCTGACGTTATTACCGGTTGATCTATAATAACCTTACATTTTTACATTTGCCAACATGTGTAGAATTGATGTGAGATAAGACACTGCAAGATTAATGATGATAACAGTGTTGGTTGAGGAGTTATTGCAAAATAACGGGTGGTGGGGCAAAAATAGCCCCCGCCCCAGTAATTCGCGGGTTAACCCTATTTGTAACAGGGGGCGGATTCCGCCCCCCCCCCCTCATGTTTTTCTCAGATATTTCCAGAACGGCTGGAAGCAGGCCCATGAAATTTAGGGACTTTTCATGGAATTGAACTCCAGATTTGGAGTTAAAATTTTGAGTTCTTAACTTGAACAGAGGCGGTTCCAGGGCACAGTTTTGGGTGGGTTCGGAGGCGACATTTGGCGAAAATACGGAAATGCGATCTTCACGGTTTCTTCCTAACTGCATCAAGTATGAAGGAGCTACATCGGCTTACTGTGATTGCAAAAAGTGCAAATTAGATGATGTTGATGAAATATCATAAAAAATTGCATGGCAGAGGCGGTTTCAGGGGCTTGAGAAGGGGGGGGGGGGGGTTTCCAGGAAGTATTCAATGCTTGGCGGGAAGCCAATAGAGCAATGTAAGGGGCATTTCTAGCTATCAAGATGTAAAAGATAGCTTCTGCTTCCATTATTTGCATAATTTGTTACATATAGAGTTTCAGGGGCGTGTTCAGAAACATGCAAAGGGGGGTGACTGGAATGGTGATGACGATATGCCAGCGATAACGGCGTAATATACGTTTAGCTTATAATAATATATGCACATATGAGACCAGAAAAGGGGATAAAGTCATTTTTTGCAGAGGCGCGCTCAGGAATGGAAGAAAGGGGGTCATATTATTGCAAGGAAACTAAGAGGCATGGGCGTACAATGACAAAACATACTGCAGTTTTCGGATGAAACACGCACCACAGGCTACTCTACGAACGATTATAAGATAATAGGCGAGTCCAGGTAGGGTAAAAAGGGGGGTAAGCAATGTTAATTGAAGTTGTAAGTGAAATAGTCACTGTTGACTAGTTGGTATCATAATAGCGGATAATATACTTATCGAAAGGCCTTGCGCCGCCCTGGTTTGGATCCTGGATACGCCTATGATTAAGTACAACATGCAAAAAGGAACTATCTATGATCAGTAACATATTTATAGTTCTGGGTAGCAACTTGTCTGCGGTTAATATTTTTCCCAATTTTACCCCCCTTTTTCACTAACCTGGTACCGCCTATTGCAAAAAATATGATTTATAACTGTTTTTCTAATGTCTCAATCAAATACCATTTCATTTATCAAAAAAACAACATAAAAAAATGGTTTTATTACGCATTTACTTCACCCCCATATTGAGTGACCTGCACACGCCTATGATTTTTGAATTTTCAAACGTCACCGTCATATATCAATTTCCGATTCAATCTCTATCCATTCCTATTAGTTGTGTTAAAATCGGTCGATAAACATGAAAGCTATGTTGAATCAAAAATACCACTAATATGTGGTTTTTGCCCCCCTGTTGCCCCCCTATCCAACATTTAGATTTTTTATTATTTATAAATGTAGATCGTGTTAAGGGGAAGCAAAAACCGTTTCATTTTTGAAAATCAAACGGGTAGATCTCGAGATCTCCGGGGGGGGGGGCGGAATCCGCCCCCCCCCCCTGTTACAAATAGGGGTAGCCAGGAGCCTGTTACAAATAGGGTTAAGGCGTCTTACTGGTATGTTTTGCAATGACAGGAACATTACCATAGTGCAGAACAGCATTTACACTTTTAACCAAACCAACTAAACAAAATAACCAATGGTTTGTTTGTTTAGTTGGTTTGGTTTGTAGTAAAATAGTAGTAACTTATGGCAAGTTATCTGAAATGTCGACTAAATAGTACTAGTTGCTGATGGATTTTATGAACTATAAAGCTGAAGAAATATAAGCTATTAGTTTTGGTAATAAAGAACAATATTGACCTGGTACTTTTACCCAGCAACAAACAGAAAATTGAGAAAACTTCTAAAGATACCAACATTAAAACTTCTCCTCAATAGTTATCACAGCTGACCTTAAATCTAGGGCTCATCAATTTTATCCTTTGAAATAAGTAATCTTCTAACGGCTGTGTATATTTCAAATGTAAGTTTCCCATCACAAATACTTGCATTACAGCTATCAAGGAAAGTCATTTAACCCTCGCCCTACGGGTGCCTTTTTCACCTTCGCCCTACGGGGGGTGCCTGACAGGCCGCCCCTTGTTAACTTCCAAACCAAGCAACTTAGAGCAATGCAGTAAGAACCAGCATGTTGCCTGTCATGAGGGCAATCTAACAGTATGCGATTTTTAGGTTTCAGGTAAACGGGTGACCTTCCAGGTCAAGTGAATGTCCTCGGATTTTCCACGTCCAGAACAACGATTTTGCTCTTCAGAAAACCTTAAAATTGGAAATAGATAAATGTAAATAAAAAGGCATGTACCTAGACCAATTTTGGCTCAGAAATAAACAAAAAGTAATTATTTGTTCGTATCTTGTCCAAAAATGTAAACAAAAGTTATTTGAAAAAATGACGTCATCAGTTTTTCATCACTTAGGAAGCCATCACTCAGTCAATAATAAATATATTGCTTCGACATTTGGTATGAGTATTTTACATACTCAGTTCTCTCATATATTTTCCTGTTTTTCTAATATCTTTAAAAAATTGGATTTTGTGGAGATTTTTCAAAAAAAAAATTAGGGGTCAAAATAAAAAAATTGTGAAAATCCGAGATTAACATTTTAAAGAAAAAGCTATTTTGTATCTTTGGTGAATTGAGTTTGCAATTTGCTTGTAAACTCTGTTTTCTACGATTTTTCAAATATTTCTCATTTTTACCAACATGACGTCATCAAAACATTATTATCTCCCAAACCACTTAACAAATTTCAATTATTTTTTTACAGCTTACGTATAATTGCTGTCAACTCAGCTACGAAAATTTCAGCAGGATACACCCCATGTGTCAAAAGTTATTCAAGAAAAACCTCAGGGAGGCCTGTCAGCCCCCCACCCCCCCCCCCCCGTAGGGCGAGGGTTAATCTAGACATTTTCATTGGTTTCATGGGCATAAGTTCATCCTGTCATTCGTATGATTTAGTTTACCCGCCATTGGCTGTGGAGAGGGGGGGGGCGTTTAATGCCCCTCCCCCCGGATGAACTTTTCTAATAGCTTAAAAATCAATAACGCTATCAGCGTGAAACTTCGGGTACCTTCTTCTATAATCAATTTTACGTCTTATGTGCAAACATGAAGCAATTTTTGTCGAAAAAATTAAGATATAGTGAATTGAGTGACGTCACTACACACGATTTTGATGAGAGAGATAACAAATAATATATTCTTTAACTGACCCTACAATTTACACATGCCATATTTTAAGCAAATGCAATCAAAAAACGTCTACAGATATCAAATAGCAAAAGCAACAACATGGCTTTCTCGGAGTGTTTAAAAGTTTTTTTTTACCCCCAAAAAAGGTATCACATTCGTCTTTATTCAATTAAAAGTTATTGACAAAAACGTGTTGTTAACTCAGATGACCTCAGATGACCTTGTAAAGGTCAATGAGCAAAACTTGTACTTGGGTCATCAAGAATGGCCTATAATTGCATTGTCCTGAAATTATTGACCTGATCTGATTTGTATTCTCTGAATAGTAGCATTTGCAAATATTCCCATTGACTTACAATGGGGATGTCACCCTGGGTCACTGATATAAGAAAATCCGAGATATTCAAATTGTAGGTGCTTATGGCCTAATTAAATCCTGTACGTTTGAAACCGATCGGCCAAAAACTGTGACTGTGGTACGACTGCAAACTTTTTAGAAGAAGGTGTCACGTGATCTGGCCTGGTGACCTGACCTGGGTTGACCAAAAGTCAATAATATCACACAATCCGCTAGCCTATACAAACCATAGGGTGTGTCGAAATGCCCCCAGCATGGTGCGGGAAACGACAGGTACTTGCGTACTTACTAATAACGCAGTGACAATTGGTAGGTCGATACAGGCCATGCACAATACAGTCACTGTAGCTATTCAAGTCATAACTCATGTCGTTTGAGTACGACCTTTGAGTAACGACCTTTGAGTACATACTCGGTTCAATACATATTATTCATTGCGCAAAGGTGCTTGCTCGGTAATGGGTCAGTTAACCCGCGAGTTACTGGGGTATATTTCATAACTCGACTTACTGGGGGGGGGGGGGGTTGCACCCCCTCTGATCTCCGGAACTACAGGATCGATTGCAAAAAAATCAAACGGCGTTTAATAGCCTTGTAAAATATATCGATGGAAACCTAATATTTCTGACCTCGAGTTGACCAATAACGTCACAGCTTAGGTCAAGTACAAAATGTTTGACCGTATCCAAAGGTCTCGATGGATGGAATTGTCGCACAAAATTGCGATATTAAACGCATAAACATTCGATAAATTGGTATGATTCGTGTGTCTGACACTTTTAAGTACCATTATATGCTCTTTATAACCTTGGGTCAGGTCAAGGTCATCTGAGGTCACGAGCTCAAGCTGCAGATTACGGTCATTAGGCGTTGTAACACATGTTTATGTGTTTGCTTTTCGTCTAGAACGCGAAAAATGACTTTATAACATTGTTTGTTTCATATAAATAGAAGTTAAAAGCAAAAAGGGAAATGCATTTTTTTATGCATAGTAATGCTGTGAGAGGTGACGATTTTTTTGGGTGTAATTTAAAGGTCATACGTGTCAGTTTTGAAGATATCGACTTCAACTTTGGTACACCTATTCAGCGAACACCTCTCGATAACATATAGTCCGGCTTTTTGATAATTCTAACTAAAAAAGAAAATGTAAAAAAAATATATATATTTGGATTTCTCAAAAAAAATAATTAAAAAAACTCAAAAATCCAAGATAGTAGATTGATAGCCCAGTCTTTTGTCATTAATTTGATTTAAGACAATTTAATTTACCTCAAACATTGTACCCTTTAACCCTCGCCCTACGTGGGGGGGGGGGCCTGACAGGCCCCCCTGAGGTTTTTCTATAATAACTGTTTACACATACGGCATCTTGCTGAAATTGTAGGTTGCTGGGTTTACAACAATTGTACGTATGCTGTACAAATGTATTTGAAATTGGTTAAGTAGTTTGGGAGATAATCTTGTTTTGATGACGTCATGTTGGTGGAAACACGATTAATATTTGAAAAATCGTGGAAAACAGAGTTTTCAAGGAAATTGCAAACACAATTCACCAAAGATACAAATGGTATTTTCTTTAAAATGCAATCTCGGATTTGCCAAATTTTGCGTTTTTGACCCCTAAAATAAAACCAAACTGATTTTGTTGGTGAAATCCCCACAAAACCAACATTTTCAAAGATATTATAAAAAAACGGAATATATGTGAGAACACTGAGTATGGAAAATATCCATACCAAATTTCAAAACATTATCTTCTTTTTTGACTGAGTGATGGCTCCCTAAGTGTAAGAAACTGAAGACGTCATCTTTTTTTAAATATTTTTTTTACCTTTTTTTTGACAAGATAAGAACAAATAATTACCTTTTCTGTATTTCGGAGCCAAAACTGGTCTAGGAACATGTTTTTTATATTTACATTTATCAATTTATAATTTTGGGGTTTTCTGAAGAGGAAAATCGCTTTTCTGGAAGTGATAAATCCGAGGTCATTCACTTGACCTGGAAGGTCACCCGTTGACCAGAAACCTCAAAACCGCATACTGTTAGATTATTATCATGGCAGGCAACATGCTGGTTCTTACCGCATTGCTCTAAGTTGCTTGGCCTGGAAGTTAACATTGGTGCCTGTCAGGCCCCCCCCACCGTAGGGAGAACGTTAAAAAAGCTCCCATAGGGCGAGGGTTAAAGTAAATTGCAAACGCAATTTACCAAAGATACAAAATGGCATTTTCTTTAAAATTGCGATTTTGATTTTCCAAAACTTTGGGATTTTGACCATTTTTTTATAAAATTACCACAAAATCAAAATTTCCAAAAATGTTGAAAACAAAAACAGGAAAACGTGTCAGATAACTGAGTATGGACAATACCCAAACCAAATTTCAAATCAATATCTATATTTTTGACAGAGTGATGGCTCTCTAAGTGTAGGAAACTAATGACGTCACTTTGTTAAAATAACTTTTTTTTTGACTTTTTTGACAAGATACGAACAAATAATTACATTTTCTTTATTTCTTAGACAAAACTGGTCTAGGAACATGCCTTTTCATTTACATTGATTAATTTCTAATTTTATGGTTTTCTGACGAGCAAAATCGCTGTTCTGGACGTGGTCGAGCCGAAGTCATCCACTGGACCTGGAAGGTCACCCGTTGACCTGAAACCTAAAAATCGCATACTGTTAGATTGTTCTCACAACACGCAACTTGCTGGTTCTTACTGAATTGTTCTAAGTTACTTGGTTCGGAAGTTAACAGGGGTGCCTGTCAGCCCCCCCCCCCCCCCCGTAGGGCGAAGGTGAAAAAAGCTCCCGTAGGACGAGGGTTAAAGCACACAATCAGATGCTCAATGAAAAGCTAGATAAAGTCAGCAATTTGAAGACCTTAGCTTCAATAATGAATGTGCAGCACGCTAAAAACTTTAGGGGGGGTCGATTCGGCCCCCCGGACAGGAATAGGGTTAACCCGCGACGCGCCGGGGGTGGGGAGGGGGGGAGGGGGTAGACACACTAACTCTGTATTTGTTCGAGAATAGCGGGAAAATGGCGTCGTGCAGCACAGCCTTTTTTGGCACAGCTGTTTGGGCATCATTATGTAACAAAAAATACATCTGGTCATCTCAGGTCAGGTCACCAGACCAGGTCACGTGACTCCACCTCCAAAAACTTGTGGTCGTACCACATTCATTGTGTTTGGATTATCGGTTTTACACTTGCATGATTTCATAAGGTCATATATATCTACAATTCGTTTATCTTGGATTTTTTTATATCAGCAAGCTAAGGTCGGGTCAATTTCGTGACCTCCCCATTATAAGTCACTGGGGAAATATTCAAATGCTTCTTATTTCAAGAATACGCAAGATATCAGAATAATTCGTAATGGATCATGTTATTATAGGACATTCTTGATTACCAATGTGCAATTTTTCTTCAGTGAACCCTACAGGGTCAGCCGAGGTTATCCGAGGTCACCAACAGTTGTATGCCAATAACTCTCGACATAATAACGATAGAGAATTGAAACCGACACCAATATGTTTGTCTCGTCGCAGTACGTCTTCACATATGCAACATGACCTACTTGGGTCACCACTTAAACTTGACCTAAGGTCAAATTTTGAAGTTGACCTAACCTGATCAACACTAAGATAGGTCAAAGCGCCTTCACGAGACAAACATGATAGCATCCAAATTATTTCCTTGTCGTTATTATGTAAAAACCTATTCGTGACAAAACTGTTTTGTACAAAACTAGCCTTTTTGACATTTGATGAGCTCTGGAAACTAAACAATTGACCTGAGCAAAAATCTGATTACACATTGACGATTGCATTTCTCAATTGATTTCCATTGCGCTTTTTCAGTTTGTTCCTAGCTATCATAGGTCCTGTGATATCTTGGGTTTCTGGAGCGAAGTCGTAAAACTGAACAATTTGACCTTTAATGACCTCTTTTGACCTCAATATTGGCTTTAGGAAGAAAACAAATATTTGTTTTACTTTCGAATATGCTTCTTCAGAGCTTTTGAACGCGTTTTCTGCATCTTTCTAGCCCTTTTAGTTTTCGAGTAAGAGGGGGTGTTTACCCCCCCCCCCCCCCCCCCACGGCACGGCGGAGGTGGCGCCGAGCACCGGCACTGCGCGGGTTAACCCTATTTGTAACAGGGGAGGCGGATTCCGCCCCACCCACTCATGTTTTTCGAAGATATCTGCAGAACGGCTGGGAGCAGGTCCATGAAATTTTAAGACTTTTCCTAGAATTGAATTCCGCATTTGGAGTCAAAGTTGTGAGCTCTTAACCTGAACAGAGGCGGTTCCAGGGCACGGTTTTGGGAGAGTTCGGCGGCGACATTTGGCGATACTACGGAAATGCGATCTTCATGGTTTATTCCTAACTGCCTCATGTATGAAGGAGTTACATCGGTTTACGGTGATTGCAACAAGTGAAAATTAGTTAATGTCAATGTAATATCATAAAAATTGCATGGCAGAGGCGGTTTCAGGGGCTTGAAAAGGGGGGGGGGGTTCCAGGAAGTATTCAATGCTTGGCGGGAAGCAAATAGAGCGATGCAAAGAACATTTACAGCAATCAAGATGTAAAATATAGCTTCTCCTTCCATTATTTGCATAATGTATTACATATAGAGTTGCAAGGACGTGTTAAGGCACATGAAAAGGGGGGTGACTGGCATTGTGATGACGATATGCCAGCGATTACGGCGCAATAGACGGTTAACTTATAATGATATGTGCATATATGAGGCCAGCAGAGGGAATAAAATCATTTTTTGAAGAGGCGCGCTCAGGAGTGGAAGAAAAGGAGTCATATTATTGCAAGGAAACTAAGATGCATGGGCCTACAATGACATAACATACTGCAGTTTTAGGATGAAACACGCACCACATGGTACTCTACGAACGATTATTAGATATTAGGCGAGTCCAGGTAGGGTAAAATGGGCGGTAACCAATGTGAATTAAAGTTGTAAGTGAAATAGTCACTGGTGACTAGTTAGTATCATAATAGCGGATAATATACTAATAAAAAGGTCTTGCGCCTCCCCAGTTTGGATCCTAGATGCGCCTATGATGAAGTACAATATGCAAAAAGGAACTATCTACGATCAGTAACTTATTTATAGTCCTGGGTAGCAACGTGCCAGCGGTTAATATTTGTTTTCCCTATTTGACCTCCCCTTTTCACTAACCTGTTACCGCCTATGGCAAAAAAATATGATTTATACCTGTTTTGTATAATGTCACAATTACCATTGAATTTATTTTTAAAAACATATAAAAAATAGTTTTATTCCGCATTTACTTCACCCCATATTGAGTGACCTGTACACGCCTATGATTTTTGAATTGACAAAAGTTATCGCCATATATAAATCTCCAATTCAATCTCCATCGATTCTTTTTTGTTGTGTTACAATCGGATGATAAACATGACAGCTGTGTTTGATCACATATACGACTAAAATTTGTAGTTTTGGCCCCCTGTCCCCCTATCAAAAATTTTGATTTGTTTTATTTTCTATAAATGTAGATCGTGTTAAGAGGAACCAAACGCCGTTTCATTTTTGAAAATCGGACGGGTAGATCTGGAGATCTCTGCGGGGGGCGGGGGGCGGAATCCGCCCACCTGTTACAAATAGGGGTAGCCAGGAGCGTTACAAATAGGGTTTTAACCCTCGCCCTACGGGATCTTTTTCACCTTCGCCCTACGGGGGGGGGGGGCTGACCGCCCTCCCCCCAGTTAACTTCCAAACCATGCAACCAAACCATGGTTTCAGGTTAACGTTGACCTTCCAGGTCAAATGAATGACATCGGATTTACCACGTCCAGAACAGCGATTTTGCTCTTCAGAAAAGCTCAAAATTAGAAATTGATAAATGTAAATAAAAAGGACAGTTTAAATAAAAAAAGCCAGTTTCCTAAACCAGTTTTGGCTCAGAAATACAAAAAGGTAATTATTTGTTCGTATCTTGTCAAAAAAGTCAAAGAAGTCATTTGAGAAAAAAATGACGTTATCAGTGTCTTACACTTGGAGAGCCACCACTAAAGTCAAAAATAAAGATATTGCTTTGAAATTTGATATGCGTATTGTCCATTCTCAGTTCTCTCAAATATGTTCCGTTTTTTTAATATCTTTGAAAATTTTGATTTTGTGGGGAATTTTCCCCCAAACAGTTTTATTTTGAATTTTATGGGTTAAAAACCCATTTTTTTGCAAATCCGAGATGGCCATTTTTAAAGACAATGTTATTTTATATCTTTGGTGATTTGCGTTTGCAATTTGCTTTAAAACTCTGCTTTCTACGATTTTTCAAATATTTCTCATTTTGTTACCAACAAGACGTCATCAAAACATGATTATCTCCCAAACTACTCAAGCAATTTCAATTAAATTTGTACAGCCTACGCATAATTGTTGTTAACTCAGATACCAAAAATTTCAGCTAAATACAACGCATGTGTAAAAGTTATTCAAGAAAAACCTCAGGGGGGCCTGTCAGCCCCCCCCCCCGTAGGGCGAGGGTTAAGTGGCCGGAAGCTTCCGAGTTTAACCCTCGTTCTGGTGGGTGGGGGGATCATTTTGAACCCCTTGAGGATTTTCGGGAATAACGGGAAAACAGCGACGCGCAGCGCCGCTATATTCGGCACAGCTGTTTGGGCAACAATTAACCAAATTGTGTGAATATGTTGACCTTAGACCTTCTCAGGTCAGAAAACCAGGTCACGTCAAGCGACCTTAGGTGAAACAATATTTGTGTTCGAACCAAAGCCACGGTGTTTGTCCGAGATATTTAAAACTTACAGGATTTCATAAGGTCTTAAGATCCTACAATTCGAGTATCTCTGATGTTTTGATATCGGTGACCAAACTTCAGGTCAATTTTGTGACCCCTCATTATATATTAACCCTCGCCCTACGGGGGGGGGGCCTGACAGGCCCTCCCCCCTGCAGGTTTTTCTTAAATAACCTTTCACAAATAAGGTGCACCTTGCTGAAATTTGTGGTAGCTGAGTTTACACCAATTATACGTAAGCTGTCAAAAATGAATTGAAATTTGTCAAAAAGTTTGGGAGATAATAATGTTTTGATGAATCATGTTGGTAAAAGAATAAGAAATATTTGAAAAATCGTAGAAAACAGAGTTTTAAAGCAAATTATAAACGCAATTCACCAAAGATGCAAAATTACATTTTCTTTAAAATGGCATTCTTTGATTTCCAAAATTTTGGGTTTTTGACTCCCAAAATAAACTGTTTTTGTAAAAATCCCCACAAAATCAAAATTTTCAAAGATATTAGAAAAACCAAAATATATCTGAGAGAACTGAGTATAAGCAATACCCATACCAAATTTCACAGCAATATCTTCATTTTTGACTGAGTGATGATGGCTTCCTAAGTGTAAGAAACTGATGACGTCATTTTTTTTTTTTACATTTCTGGTAAAGATACGAACAAATAATTACCTTTGTTGTATTTCTGAGCCAAAACTGGTCTAGGAACATGCCTTTTTATTTACATTTATCAATTTATAAATTTGAGGTTTTCTGAAGAGCAAAATCGCTGTTCTGGACGTGGTAAATCCGAGGTCATTCACTTGACCTGGAAGTTCACCCGCTGACCTGAAACCTAAAAATCGCATATTGTTAGATTCCTCTCATAACAGGCAACATGCTGGTACTCACCGCATTGCTTTAAGTTGCTTGGTTTGGAAGTTAACAGGGGAGGGCTGTCAGCCCCCCCCCCCCCCGTAGGGCGCAGGTGAAAAAAGCTCCCGCAAAAAAACTCCCCCTTCCCCCCCAGTGTTCGGCTGAATACCCCTACGGGGCGCGGGTTAATTCTGAAATTTAACCCTCACCCAACGGGAGCTTTTTCACCTTCGCCCTACGGGGCGGGGGAGGGGGGGGGGCTGACAAGGCCCCCTTTTAACCCGCGAGTTACTGGGGTATATTTCATAACGCGACTTACTGGGTGGGTCTTTTTTTTGCCCCCCCCCCCCTCTGATCTTTGGAACTGCTGGACCGAATGTAAAAATTACAACGGTATTCGATAGCCCTGGGAAATTTATAGGGATAAACATAATATTGTTGACTTCGGGGTCACCGATGAGGTCACAGTTCAGGTCAAGTACAAAATGTTTGACCGTGTCAAAAGGTCGCGATGGATGGAATTGTCGCGCAAAATTGCGATATTAAACGCATAAGCAGTCGATAAATCGGTATAATTCGTGTGTCTGACACTTCTAAGTACCTTTCAAAACTGTTTATGACTTTGGGTCAGGTCAAGGTCATCCGAGGTCACGAGGTCAAACTGCAGATTACGGTCATTAGGCGTTGTAACGTATATTTATGTTTTTTTTTGCGTCTAGAACGCGACAAATGACCTTAGAACATTGTTTGTTCCATATAAATAGAAGTGAAAAGCAAAAACGGAAATGCGTTTTTTTATGTATAGTAATGTTGTGAGAGGTTATCGATTTTTGTCATTTAATGGTCATAAGTCAGTCATTTTTGTAGATATCGACTTCAAATTTGATACACATATTCACCGGAGACGTCTCGATCACGTTTAATCCGTTTTTTGGATAATTCTGTTTTTGTTGAAAAATTTGTAAAAACAAAAACAAATGTATTTGGATTTCTCAAAATTTTCCATTTTTACAAATAAAAAATCCGAGATTGCAGTTTCATAGCACGGTCTATTGTTAGTAATTAAGTTACAGACAATTGTGTTGATCTCAAACATCGTACCTTTGGCAGCGTTTTCCGAAAACCATTATTTTGCAACAAAAACCGAAGAACATGACGTCACCCTGACGTCATTTTCGGTTGACCTATCATAACCTCATATTTTGCCTTTTGTAACCATGTGTAGAATTGATGTGAGAGAAAGTACTGCAAGTTTAGTGACTATCCTCATGCTCATTGAGGAGTTATTGCAAAATAACGGGAAGGGGGGAAAACGCTGTTCTGGACGTGGTACATCCGAGGTCATTCACTTGACCTGGATGGTCACACGTTGACCTGAAACCTGACAAAAATCGCAAACTGTTAGATTTCTCTCATGACAGGCAACATGCTGGATCTTACTGCATTGCTCTAAGTTGCTTGGTTTGGAAGTTAACAAGGGGGGAGAGGCTGTCAGCCCCACCCCCCGTAGGGCGAAGGTGAAAAAAATCCCGTAGGGCGAGGATTAAAGCAACCCGTTTTCATCGAGACTTATGATTGCCTCAATAATTAGCCGGGTAATATTGGAAGTGTATCGACCACGAACGAGCAGATACAAAACCAACGATTTCGTGCCGTACCACACATATTTTACTTGATGTGGAATGTCCCCATTTTGTCCTTTTCTCAGAACCTGGCGAAGGAGAACACGAGGATACGAGGAGGACTCGTATTGAAATCTTCTCATTTTGCCATTATCAGGAAGACCGCGGGCCTGTCATTCGTTCAAGACAGGGTAAAATGCTGCCCTGGACCGTGCCACCGGGGATTCTTTCTCTGATGCTCCTGCTGAGTTGCCTCCCCGGATCGTCCCAGGCCAAATACGCTCATGGTGCTCGACGCTCCGGCAAGAAGCTGGTAGGTCCTCCAGTTCGTGAGGAACATCA
The DNA here is from genome assembly GCA_036785665.1 of Chirona hameri. Lineage (NCBI taxonomy): Eukaryota > Metazoa > Arthropoda > Thecostraca > Balanomorpha > Balanidae > Chirona > Chirona hameri. Next base: position 38,035 of record JAXIVJ010004870.1, read on the forward strand.
TGCCAACGGTCCGGTGCAATGTCTCTCCCTTTGCGATAGGTTGGACACATGCCACTCCCTCAACTTCAACACCGTGAGCACCAGCATCAACTGCCACCTGTTTGAGGAGAGGGCATGCCTTAGCCACGACCTCGTCGCAGATCCAGCTGTGGACTACTACGACGTCTACGACCAGCCGACTACGGAGCGGCAGCTGCCGTTCTGGGACAATCCCGTCTGCTCTCAGGACGGCTACTGCTCCCCTCACTGTGCCGCGGAGAAGGTCGGAGATGCCTGCGTCGGGGATGGACACTGTATCGCCCACAGCATGGCCCCGCCTGGCGCCTTCACCTGCTCCGACAGCACTTGTCAACTGGCTGGTGATTTCTGGGAGATTCGTCCCGGTCTAGCAATGCCGCGATGGATGGATTGGGTTCTAAGCCCACTGGTGAAGACCTACAAGAAGCTCGAAGTTGGCACCTGCGCGCTGAACCTCAGGCTGAAACTGGGAGTCGGGGCCACCGTTGAACTGAAACTAGCGGCGCATCAGAACAAAACTGAAACCGATTTGATATTCCGCATCGGACTTGAAACTACGGACCTGCATTTCTACAATGAAAGCGAGTCCCCGATTGTCTCAGGTGCCGACACCACAGGCATGGTCAACACGGAGACCTTCACTCACCTGAAGATCTCCTGGTGCGACGGCGCCATGGCCATCGGGCCGGCGGACAACCCGACCCTGGTCAGCGGACAGGCGAACGAAGTGGGCGAAGTGGGCGGATTCGGGTTCCTGGCCGGCACCAGCGGCGGCCCAGAGTCCTACCTCCAGGTGGACTCGGGTGTGGCCGACTTCTGGCTGTTTGACGAAGAGGGATCCGACCCCGACCCCGTCTTCTCCTTTGGTGACACGATGATCGAAAGAAAGATCGAGCCCAGTGTCGACGTCACCGTCAAGTACGACTGCAAGACCAAGGCATACTGCAATGTGTTTCTTCGCTCCGTTCATCCCCAGATGATGACCGTCTACGTTGGAGGATGGCATAACGATGCCTGCGGCATCACCTACAACGGTAGCACCCGGGCACCGTATCTTCTGAAACAAGTCACCGGACCAGTCCTCAGCTCCACCGAGTTCAACACCTTCACCGTGCGCTACAACAACGGCAAGCTCACCGTGTTCAGGAACGACGAAGTTGAACCCATACACAACGTCACCGTGCCCACTCTGCTGCCGCCAATCACAAGCGTTGGGATCGGCAGCATGGGCTGGGGTACCTGGAAGTCGGTCAGGGTGGCTCGGTATGACCCCGCCTGGAGAACCGACACCTGGAAAACCGACGGTACCGGCTTCTCTAACATGGACCCGAACCTGCATTCGCCCTAGTTTGCCTTTCTCTTCATCCTGTCCTAAAGGAAACCAAATAAATATACATGCTCCTCAATTCCTACAAAGGTTAGTTTGTTTAGCCAAGAGTATTTCACATTTATTTCAGTTTTTCTTCTCTGATTCAAGAGTAATTTTTTCAGCAAATCTTTCTGAAATGCTAGCATTTTTGCTTTTTGCATATAAATGACTAGGTGACAAAGATCACCAGTTATGACTTCACCCGCGCACTGCAGGGTTGACCCGCGCACTGTTGATTTCAGCCCCCCCTCAGGTTTTTCAAAGATAATGAAAAAATGGCGGCGCGCAGCGTCGCCGGGTTTTCGCACATCTGTCAGGACATCAATTGCGCACACTTTGAAAAAACAAATATCCTGGGGTCATCCCAGGTCATTTCACCAGACCAGGTCAAGTGACCCCACCTCCGAAAATGTTTGCAGTTGTTCCAAAGCCAGAGTTTTTCACCGATCAATTTGATACTTACAGGATGTCATGAGAGCATAAGTACTTACAATTCGTTTGTCTTGGAATTTTGATATCGGTGACCTAAGGTCAGGTCAATTTCGTAACCTCCCCATAATAAGTCAATGGGGAAATATACAAATGCTAAGCATATGCATGATATTAGTCCAATTACTTCTGGATCATGTTATTATAGAATATTCTTGATGATCCAAGAATAAGTTTTGTTCAGTGACCCCTATTGGGTCATGAGGCCATGCGAGGTCACCATCACTTTTTTTTTCTTCAATAACTCTCGACATAATGAAGATAGAGAAATAAAACAGACATCAATGTGTTTGTCTCGTCGAGACACGTCTTCCCATATGCAACATGCCCTACTTAGGTCACCACTTGACCTTGACCTGAGATCAATTGTTTAAGCTAACTTAACAAGGTCACAGTGTATATCATTCAAAGAACCTTGTAAGTATAAACACAATGGTGTAAACAATTTTCCGTTATCTTTATTAAATACAAAGTTAATAGCGAAAAACGATTTATCAAAAAAAGTATTTTTTTTTCTTTTTTGACCTCTGGAGCCTCAAATATTGACCTAAAATCAAATTTGAGGACACCGTAGCGATTGAAAATTTCACTGGCTGGCGTTTTCTTTTTTCGGTTTGTTTCTAACTAGCAGAGTTTCTGAGATATATGGGCATTTCTGGAGCGATGGCCTAAAACAGGGAACAACTGGAAAATTTCACCTTCGATGACCTCTGGTGACCTCAATTTTGACCTGACCTTAAACAGGACAGGAATACTTTCGATAGAACATGTATCAAGCTATCAAATGCCGTCCTCCGCTTCTCGCTAGGTAGCGTAGTTTTTTAGATCTCAGGGGTGGGGGGCGGAAATCAACCTTCTGCAGTTCGTGTTCGGCGCAAAGCCCCTGCAGTGCGCGGGTTACGACAAAGATATGACTTCTCGTCACTCGGAGTTGAAAAGGAAATAAGAAAGAGGCCAATATAGTAAGAGAGGTTAGCGATACAGATCATTAACCCGCGAGTTACTAGGGTATATTTCATAATGCGACTTACTGGGAGGGGGGCTAATTCCCCCCTCCCTCGGATCTCCGGAACTACTGGACCGAATGTAAAGATTCAAACGGCATTCGATAGCCCTGGATAATTTATCGAAAGAAACATAATATTGTTCACCTCGGGGTCACCGATGACGTCACAGGTCAGGTCAAGTCCAAACTGTTTGACCGTGTCAAAAGGTCTCGATGAATGGATTTGTCGCGCAAAATTGCGATATTAAACGCATAATCTGTCGATAAATCGGTAAGATTCGTGTGTCTGACACTCCTAAGTATATTTCTAAGCTGTTTATGACCTTGGGTCAGGTCAAGGTCATCCGAGGTCACGAGGTCAAACTGCAGATTACGATCATTAGGCGCTGTAACACATGTTTATGGGTTTGTTTTTCGTCTAGAACGCTTAAAACGACCTAAGAACAGTATTTGTTCCATATAAATAGAAGTAAAAAGCAACAATGGAAATGCGTTTGTTATGCATAGTAATGCTGTGAGAGGTGGTCGATTTTGGAAATTTAAAGGTCATAACTCAGTCATTTTTGAAGATATCGACTTCAAATTTGGTACACATATTCACGGCACACGTCTCGATTACATATATTCCGTTTGTTTGATAAGTCTGATTTTTTCTTGAAAATGTTGTGAAAAAAACAACAAAATATTTGGATTTTTCAAAATTTTGAATAAAAAAAACTGAAAAAATCCGAGATAGAAGTTTCATAGCCCGGTCTGTTGCAGTAATTAAATTCAAGACAATTGAGTTTATCGCGAACATCGTACCTTTGACAGCGTTTTCCGCAAACCAATATTTTTTAACAAAAACCGAAGACCATGACGTCATTCTGACGTCATTCCCGGTTGACCTATCATAACCTCATATTTTTCCTTTCGCCAACATGTGTATAATTGATGTGAGAGAATGTACTTCAAGTTTGGTGACGATACCGGTGTTAGTCTAGGATGATTTCTTTGCAAAATAACGAGAGGGGGAAATAGCCCCAGCCCCGGTAAGTCGCTGGTTAACCCGCGAGTTACTGGGGTATATTTCATAACGCGACTTACTGGGGGTGCTATTTTTTGCCCCCCCCCCCCTCTGATCTCCGGAACTACTGGACCGGATGTTAAAATTCAAACGGCATTCTATATCCCTGGGAAATTTATCCAGGGAAACATAATATTGTTGACTTCGGGGTCACCGATGACGTCACAAGTCAGGTCAAGTACAAAGTGTTTGACCGTGGCAAAAGGTCTCTATAGATGGAATTGTCGCGCAAAATTGCGATATTAAACGCATAAGCTGTGGATAAATCGGTATGATTCGGGTGTCTGACACTTCTAAGTATCATTCTTAGCTGTTTATGACCTTGGGTCAGGTCAAGGTCATCCGAGGTCACGAGGTCAAACTGCAGATTACGGTCATTAGGCGTTGTAACACATGTTTATGGGTTTCTTTTTCGTTTAGAACGAGAAAAATGACCTTAGAACATTGTTTGTTCCATATAAATAGAAGTAAAAAGCAAAAATGGAAATGCGTTTTTTTGTCATAGTAATGCTGTGAGAAGTGGCCGATTTTTGTCATTTAAAGGTCATAACTCGGTTAATTTGAAAGATATCGACTTTAAATTCGGTACACATATTCACCGCATACGTCTCGATCACATATATTCCGGTTTTTTGATAATTATGATTTTTTCTTGAAAATTTTGTTTAAAAAACAATGTCTGGTTTTCTCAAAATTTTGAATTAAAAAAAACTAAAAATCCGAGATTGCAGTTTGATAGTCCGGTCTATTGTCAGTAATTTTATTTAACACAATTTAGTTTATCTAAAATATCGTACCTTCGACAGCGTTTTCCGCAAACCATTATTTTGCAACAAAAACCGAAGAACATGACGTCACTCTAACGTCATTCCCGGTTGACCTATCATAGCCTCATATTTTTATTTATGCCAACATGTGTAGAATTGATGTGAGAGAGGTTGCTACAAGTTTGGTGACAATACGGGTGTTTGTTTAGGAGTTATTGCAAAATAATGGGAGGGGGGGGCAAAAAATAGCCCCCAGTAACTCGCGGGTTAACCCGCGCCGTGCCGGTGCTCGGCGCCACCTTCGCCGTGCGGGAGGGGGGGGGGGGGCATTTCGACGGTCCCCCCTCTTACTCGGCTCCTATGGGACGTGGACACAAAACAAAACACTGTTCGAAAGCTCGTCAGGATGCATTTTGAGATGATTCCATGTCATTTTATTTTCAGGTTAATATTGAGGTCACCAGAGGTCATCGAGGGTCAGATTTTCAAGTTTTTGGACTTCGCTTCAGCCATTCACAGATAGCACAGGAACTATGATAGCTAGGATCAAACGGGGAAAATATTGTTCTCTCTTTCTTTCAATTACATTCAGAGTGTCTTCTGATTTGAGCTCAGGTAAACATTTGAGGCTCTAGAGCTCATCAAATATCAAAAAGGCTATTTATTTGTAGCAAAACAGTTTTCACAAATATCGTTTTATCTAACAAAGATAGGGCAATAATGTTAGCACCATCGTGTTTTTCTCGTCTCGGCGCTTCGTATCATATGAATGATGACCAGGTTAAGTCAACATTCAAATTTGACCTCAGTTCAAGGTCAAGTGGTGACCTAATTAGGTCGTGTTGCATATTGGGAGACGTGTCTTGACGATACAAACACATTGGAACCAGTCTCACTTCTTTATCTTGATTTTGTCGAGCGTTATTGGCAAAAAAGTGTTGGTGACCTTAGGGGGAGTCTAAACGCCCCCCAACCCTGGCAAGGCGCGGGTTAAGTAGATACTGTAAGCGATGGTGGATATTTTGAGTCAGTTGCGTCTTTTTGTCGAGACAGGAAATTACTGCCCATAAGCGAGTCCTTTCGTTTACTTTCTCACATTCATTCAGCCAGTCAAAGGCCGTGTTTATTTTAGTCAAGAGCTGTTCCTTGCTCTATTCTATACCATTGCATATGGTGACCCGGAGAAGCGCCGGATATGGTGACCCGGAGAAGAGCCGGATATGGTGACTCGGAGAAGAGCCGGATATGGTGACCCGGAGAAGAGCCGGATATGGTGACCCGGAGAAGAGCCGGATATGGTGACCCGGAGAAGAGCCGGATATGGTGACCCGGAGAAGAGCCGGATATGGTGACCCGGAGAAGAGCCGGATATGGTGACCCGGAGAAGAGCCGGATATGGTGACCCGGAGAAGAGCCGGATATGGTGACCCGGAGAAGAGCCGGATATGGTGACCCGGAGAAGAGCCGGATATGGTGACCCGGAGAAGAGCCGGATATGGTGTCCCGGAAAAGAGCCGGATATGGTGACCCGGAGAAGAGCCGGATATGGTGACCCGGAGAAGAGCCGGATCTGGTGACCCGGAGAAGAGCCGGATATGGTGACCCGGAGAAGAGCCGGATATGGTGACCCGGAGAAGAGCCGGATCTGGTGACCAGGAGCTACCCAAAGCATTACAGGACAGCGTTCTCACCATTCGAGAATTAGCCTCTCGTTCCCCGCCAACCCCTGCCCGCCTTGGTAGTCCCGGCGGTGGACTAACCTCTCGTTCCCCGCCAACCCCTGTCCGCCTTGGTAGTCCCGGCGGTGGACTAACCTCTCGTTCCCCGCCAACCCCAGTCCGCCTTGCTAGTCCCGGTAGTGGACTAACCTCTCGTTCCCCGCCAACCCCTGCCCGCCTTGGTGGTGGACTAACCTCTCGTTCCCCGCCAACCACTGCCCGCCTTGGTGGTGGACTAACCTCTCGTTCCCCGCCAACCCCTGTCCGCCTTGCTAGTCCCGGTAGTGGACTAACCTCTCGTTCCCCCCAACCCCTGCCCGCCTTGGTGGTGGACTAACCTCTCGTTCCCCGCCAACCACTGCCCGCCTTGTTGGTGGTGTACTAAACTCTCGTTCCCCACCAACCCCTGTCCGCCTTGGTAGTCCCGGTGATGGACTAACCTCTCGTTCCCCGCCAACCCCTGTCCGCCTTGCTAGTCCCGGTAGTGGACTAACCTCTCGTTCCCCGCCAACCCCTGCCCGCCTTGGTGTTGGACTAACCTCTCCTTCCCCGCCAACCCCTGCCCGCCTTGGTGGTGGACTAACCGCTTGTTCCCCGCCAACCCCTGTCCGCCTTGGTAGTCCCGGTGGTGGACTAACCTCTCGTTCCCCGCCAACCCCTGTCCGCCTTGGTAGTCCCGGTGGTGGACTAACCTCTCGTTCCCCACCAACCCCTGTCCGCCTTGGTGGTGGACTAACCTCTCGTTCCCCGCCAACCCCTGCCCGCCTTGGTGGTGGACTAACCTCTTGTTCCCCGCCAACCCCTGTCCGCCTTGGTAGTCTCGGTGGTGGACTTACCTCTCGTTCCCCGCCAACCCCTGCCCGCCTTGGTGGTGGACTAACCTCTCGTTCCCCGCCAACCCCTGCCTGCCTTGGTAGTCCCGGTGGTGGACTAACTTCTCGTTCCCCGCCAACCCCTGCCCGCCTTGGTGTTGGACTAACCTCTCCTTCCCCGCCAACCCCTGTCCGCCTTGGTGTTGGACTAACCTCTCCTTCCCCGCCAACCCCTGTCCGCCTTGGTGTTGGACTAACCTCTCGTTCCCCGCCAACCCCTGCCCGCCTTGATAGTGAACTAACCTCTCGTTCCCCGGCAACCCCTCCCCGCCTTGGTAGTCCCGGTGGTAGACTAACCTCTCGTTCCCCGCCAACCCCTGCCCGCCTTGATATTCCTGGTGTTGAAGTAACCTCTCGTTCCCCGTCAACCCCTGCCCGCCTTGGTGGTGGACTAACCTCTCGTTCACCGCCAACCCCTGCCCGCCTTGATAGTGAACTAACCTCTCGTTCCCCGCCAACCCCTGCCCGCCTTGGTGTTGAACTAACCTCTCGTTCCCCGCCAACCTCTGCCCGCCTTAGTGGTGGACTAACCTCTCGTTCCCCGCCAACCCCTGTCCGCCTTGATGGTGGACTAACCTCTCGTTCACCGCCAACCCCTGCCCGCCTTGATAGTGAACTAACCTCTCGTTCCCCGCCAACACCCGCAACGCTGTACGTGTGGAAGCGATATTCGCGCTGGTACAAGTGTTTTTTGTTATGAATTGTATTATATGTGTTAACAGTATCTATAATATTTGTAAAGTATTCATCGACAGAGCATCTTATTTACTTAATAAAGAACTATAAAAGAAACTCTTAGTGACAATGGTCATTCATGTTCAGTTTCCTACATTACAGATTTTCCTTATTTTTGTCCCAACCATGTGCAAGTTCACGAAACGATCAGAAGAAATGATCAGGAAGCATTTCGGCTTCCAACTGTATCATCATTTTTGTATGAAGTTATGCTCTTTTTTCAGTATGCAGGTAACAGGCGTATACCCGAAATACTGGCAGTAGCTCAGCTTCGACTGTATACTGAACTGTATACCGACTGTATACCGACTGTATACCAAACAACCAGTGTGCAAGTATGGCGTGGATGCACGTGGATGTTAATACAATACCATGAAATACAACACAATGTGATGCAATATGATCATGACAGGGTGTGGAGGGCCTGTCAATGACACCACGTGTCCCTCAAGCGACTTGGCCATCACGACTCGTGTCCCTCACCCCGCGTGTCCTTCACGCCACGTGTCCCTCACGCCACGTGTCCCTCACGTCGCGTGTCCCTGCACTACGTGCCCCTCACGCCACGAGTACCTCACGCCACGTGTCCTTCACCCCGCATGTCCATCACGCCACGTATCCCTCCCGCCACGTGTCCCTCACGGCACGTGTGCATCACGCCACGTGTCCCTCACGGCACATGTTCATCACGCCACGTGTTCCGCACGGCACATGTCCATAACGCCACGTATCCCTCACGGCACGTGTCCATCACGGCACGTGTTTCTCACGGCACGCGTCCTTACCATATACCATTTATTTCGTCAAATCCAAGCAATGGTGGCCCTTCCTTGCCTTTCGTCAGATTATAAAATACATTGTAGGGACACATGCAGACATTTGACATATACACAGGTTAAAATGAGCATGATACAAAACGACAGAGACAATGACAATGTGATGGTAACCAGGATCGCTCAGTCACCCGTATCCAGTAAAAGTCGTTTGAGAGCGCGATGGAAACATGCGACTGACATTGCGCGCATTTCCACCGGGCTCGCGTTGTACCACATAGGTCCGCGATACAAGAACCGGTGCCTCCCAGTCTCTGTCCTGACAGATGGCAGACGCATAACATCATCTTGGTGGGTACTCCGAACTCGTGCCTCGCGGTTTGTTTGGATGGAGGTTGAAATGGACACTGGTGCATGATGCAAGCGAATTTTGTGTAGTAGTGCGAGCGTGTGATTTTGACAAGATCCTCCTTACCAACCCACCCCAGCGCCGCCCTGACGTCCGCAGACTAGCTGAACTTTCTTCTCCCCGATATCACCCGTGCGGCAAAGTTAAACACCTTTTGTATCTTGACGAGATTCTTTAGGCTACCGTTACCGTACACGGGGAGGCAGTAGCGGACGCGGGACAGCACCAGGGCGGCTACGATGGTGGGGAGAATCTCGGCCGGAAGATAATGACGAATATGCGACAGGCCAATGAGGATCCCGAAGCATTTGCGCGTAATTTCTTGCACATGGGTGTCCCATGAAAGGTGGCGATCGAAGATCATCCCCAGATTGTTTACTTCTAAGACGGGTTGTATGGTACGCTCGCGAAATTTCACGCCAAAAGGTGACATGTTCCGCATATTTTGTCTGCTGCAAAAAGCTATCAGCTGAGTTTTGTCGGGGTTGACCTTGTAACCCGTGTAACTGAAGTGTAACGAGACGTTTAATCTATGATCTGAAGATGATCTGAAGCGTAACGAATGATGATCTGAAGTGTAACGAGAAGTTGAATCTATGACATCGAAGCATTTACTTAAATCAAGCAGGCAGATAAACGTTATTTGGTTCTCATCATTAGCCAGGAGCACGCGGTCGGATATTGTAACCAGAACCGTTTCGGTGGACGGCACGTGTCCCTCACGCCACGTGTCCCTCATGACACGTGCCCCTGACGTCACGTGTCCCTCATGGTGTAGACGTGTGTGTGTCTCATCTCGCCGCTCTGTCGCGCTGCGGCGGCCGTCCCCGCTCCCCTGCCGGCCCGGTCAGTGCTGTTCGGCTCGACCTGCCGCATGGGCGGCGCCGGGATGCGCCGGTCGGCGGCGTCCCGGTCGGGCTCGCTGGTGCGCGGGCCGGGGCCGCCGGTCTGGTGCCGCCCCTGCGCGGGTCACCTCGCCGGTGCCCCGCGGCGGCGGCGCTGGGACGAGCGGGCCGGCGGTGCGCGAGAGCGAGAGAGCTCGTGGTGGCCTGGTGTCGGACGGACGTGTTGGCTGTGGAGCGTTGGGATTCGTGCTTACAAGTTTGTTAATATAAAAGCAGAAACAGAGCTGGAGTGTCCCTGGAAGCGGAGAAGTGCGCAGGGGAGTGAAGAAGTTAAATAACCATAGACGAGGGCTACAATGGCACGTTTCCAAAAACGGCACCTCTGAAGCAGGCCCACATTTATCGATCGATATCGCCAGAGAAGCCTTCATTCTCCTTCATTCATTAGAACCTTGGTTCTCGTCACCGCGACGTAATCTCTGCACGTGACGTCACCGCGACGTAAGCTCTCCACGTGACGTCACAGCGACGTAAGCTCTCCACGTGACGTCACAGCGACATAAGCTTTCCACGTGACGTCACCGCGACGTAAGCTCTCCACGTGACGTCACAGCGACGTAAGCTCTCCACGTGACGTCACAGCGAGGTAGGCGACGTCACACAAAGGTGTCGGTAACTCTTAGGAAACGTCCATAATGACAGTCGCCTTACAGCATTATTGCGAACCGACATTCTCGAAGCCGGTTTCTGAACAGAATGAGCCAGGAAAGGAAATATATCGTTTATAAACACGTTGCGTTGAGCATGAGCTTGGCCAAACAAGTATTCAACTTTTAGCGACACCACGCAGCGCTATTCCTTTGTCCAGTCGCCGACCAGCGACACCGGCAAATGCTGCTGCGCACCAGCAAACCAGCACCAGCAGCAGCACCAGCACCAGCAAACCAATCATCGGCAAACCAATCATCAGCAAACCAATCATCAGCAAACCAATCATCAGCAAACCAATCATCAGCAAACCAATCATCAGCAAACCAATCATCAGCAAACCAATCATCAGCAAACCAATCATCAGCAAACCAATCATCGGCAAACCAATCATCAGCAAACCAATCATCAGCAAACTAATCATCAGCAAACCAATTATCAGCAAACCAATTATCAGCAAACCAATCATCAGCAAACCAATCATCAGCAAACCAATCATCAGCAAACCAATCATCAGCAAACCAATCATCAGCAAACCAATCATCAGTGTACTGAATCCCCAAACTGTAGTCACTACCAGCAGAGCTGAGTGAGGTCCATCCACTGATACACGTGTTCCTGTCCCCAACACAGTCGCAGCGGCCAGATGTATCGAACCGTGCCATAGGAGTCGAGTTCACAGAAGAGGTGGGCGTCGAATCGACCCCCCCCCCCCCCCCTATCCCCGGCAGGGCGAAGGTGGAGCCGAGCACCAGTATGGCGCGGGTTAATGTAACTCCTTCAACAACAGCAATGCACTGCCTTATTCAAGCTGTACTCCATATTTCATTGCCCATGTCATGCTTGAAGCCATTCAAACACACTGAAAGGAACCAAAGCAAACCAGGGCGGACCTACATTGTACTTATCGCTTGATTCAACGTTGCCACACTGCGCGCCTTTGTTTGGACGCGCTCAATATATCAGGGAAACATATCCGTCTTTCCATTGGTAGCTACCTTTAATTAAAGCTGGTCTATTGGCTTTCTCCTTTGTTCATTGCTGTCGGCGTGCAGTACGGTCCTGTTCGCAGTGTGTGACTGGTGGCAGCTGACCGAGATTGATTGGCATCGTATCACTCACTCTGCTGCTGTGATGTATCGGTACGCGACGGACGCAGACATTAATTGTTTGTCGAGCGATGCTAGCGCCACGCTGCGGACGCCGTGAGAACTAAGCCGTTTAAAATGATATATTTGTTAAAAATACCGATGCAAAGTAATTGTTCATAATCCATCGCATTACCAAAAATTGGGATAAATCTGTATATAACAACAAATATGTATTTTATCGTATCTTTCTTTATTCCGGGACCGTCACCAGGCAATTGATGGACCAAACGGGTTTGTTGTCGCACTGCCATTGAAGGGAATGGTTCACCTTCAACATAAGTTTTAAACTGAGAGAGCAGTTTTGTAACCCGTGTAGGGAGATCCTTATCTGCAAGTTGTCTTGACTGAAAAGACTCTCCAGCCGAATATATTTGATTTTTTGGCGAAGGAATGCGATGCTGGCGAAAGAATGTGGTGCTGGATGTATCCCGGGCAGAGGATATACTATCAGCCAATCAGCTTGCAACTGGTGTTAGCAAGCGAACCACCGGCCGCCGGTTGGCACATCTCTAATGCGAGTCTATCCTTACGCGACTACTTTAGAATCTGATTGGCTGAACCATTTTTGTTCCATTCGCGTGACTTAACACGCGCCCTGAAGGCGCTATGATTTTTAACTGTTTTGCCTCATGTCACAATCACATACCATTTCATTTCTTTAAAAAAAAAATCAAAAAATTGTTTTATTACGCATTTATTTCACCCCCATATTGAGTGACCTGCATAAGCCTATGATTTTTGAATTTGCAAACGCCACTGTCATATATAAATTTCCAATTCAATCTCTATCGATTCGTATTGTGTTAAAATCGGTCGATAAACATGAAAGCTATGTTGGATCAAAAATACCACTAAAATTTGTGGTTTTTGCCCTCCTGTTGCCCCCCTATCAAAAATTCAGATTTTTTTATTATTTATAAATGTAGATCGTGTTGAGGGGAACCAAACGCCGTTTCATTTTTGAAAATCAGACGGGTACATCTCGAGATCTCCGGGGGGGGGGGGGGCGGAATCCGCCCCCTTGTTACAAATAGGGGTAGCCAGGAGCCTGTTACAAATAGGGTTAAACAATATAATCAAATCGTGTTTGGAACAAAATTACTAGGTGAACTATTTCCTTTAACCCTCGCCATACCGGAACTTTTTTCACCTTCGCCCTCCGGCGGGGGGCTGACAGGCCCCCTGTTAACTTCCAAACCAAGCAACTTAGAGCAATGCGGTCAGAACCAGCATGTTGCCTGTCATGAGAGGAATCTAAGAGTATGCGATTTTTAGGTTTCAGATCAATGGGTGACCTTCCAGGTCAAGTGAATGACCTCGGATTTACCACGTCCAGAACAGCGATTTTGCTCTTCAGAAAACCTCAAAATTAGAAATCGATAAATGTAAATAAGAAGGCATGTTCCTAGACAAGTTTTGGCTCAGAAATACAGAAAATGTAATTATTTGTTCGTATCTTGTAAAAAAAAAGTCAAAAAAGTTATTAAGAAACGACGTCATCAGTTTCTTACACTTAGGGAGCCATCACACAGTCAAAAAAGAAGATATCGCTTTGTAATTTGGTATAGATATTGTCCATACTCAGGTTTCTAACATACATTCCGTTTTTTTCTAACGTCTTTGAGAATAAGAAAATGTGGGAGAGTTTTCCTCCCAATTTTTTTAATTTTATTTTAGGGGTTACATTTTTTTGTTGCAAATCCGAGATTGCAATTTTAAAGAAAATGCCATTTTATATCTTTGGTTAATTGCGTCTGCAATTTCCTTAACAACTCTGTGTTCTACAATTAGTCAAATATTTATCGTTTTTCCACCAATATGACTTCATCAAAACATGATTATCTCCCAAACTACTGAACTAATTTCAAGTAAATTTTGACAGTGTTATCATTGTTGTCAACTCAGCTAGTACTAATTTCAGCAAGATGTGCCGCTTGAGTACAAAGTTATTCAAGAAAAACCTCAGGGGGGGGGGGGCTGTCATGCCCCCCCGTAGAGCGAGGTTTAACTCTTACTTATCAATAACTTTTGTATATCATTAAACATGAACTTATCATAACTTATCCATTAAACCTAAAAACCTCGACGGGAATTCAGTAAACCACGTAATATGAGATATCAGCACTGCTCAAGCTCAAGAGAAGTCCCTAAAAGGAATGTCATTAATATGCTAATGGACGAGACGATTACATTCTGGACAGTAGGTACGGTATGCTAGCGAACATACGCATTGCCACTGTCAAATGTAACTGATAAACGAATGGCAATAGTTGGTAGGTGAGCCGTCTGCAAACTTGCTGAAACTTTCACCGTTAAAGGGAAATAATGACCTTTTTCCACTAAAATGGAGTTAGCACTTGAAATCGCCAGACGAGATCAAAATATATTGTAAATTCATCACATTTTGCATGAAAACTTTCCTGCCGAAAGATATTTCAAGTTAAAGTTGATAAGCGTTCCACACTTTTAACGACCGGTACTTGCACTATTTCTGACCTTTTGTCAAGTACTTTTGGTCCTCATCAAACTGCGGGCTTTTCCCGTATTGTTTTTTTACGCAATGGAGTGGAAAATATATTGTGCGTTCTGCTTGTTGTGATTATATGCCCGGCGATCTTCTAAAACTAACAGCGATTGGAAAAAGTGGCAATAAAATCGGAAGCTCATCGATGCACATCAACGCGGCATAGTTAGTGGTTGCGACCCTCAATTTTTGAAAATCGATTCATTTGTTTTCAACATTAGGAGTTGTGTATAGTTTGTCTCTGGCTGTATATAACACTATGCTTTATTTTATCATGAAAAATAAGAATTTTTCCAAAAAAAACTAACGAACAATAACACAAAACTGGCAATTAAATCAGAAGCTCATCGATGCACATCGACGGCGACCTATTTAGCGTCGGCGATTTGTTTGCAAAGTCATTGTCATGCTTATCGGCGCACTTAACCATCTCGGCGCACTTGGCGAGTTGTTCCTGATTAGTATACCCAAGTCCCGTAGCAGGCTTTGTTAATGGCGTCACTGGTGCCATTCTTGTGTAGCATTGCAAAATATATCTGATTTCGAGTTGAAAGCTAATTAAAGACTTATTCAAATTATTGTTTTTAAGTTTGAATTTTCTTGTTAATCATTATTAAAGGTATTTTATCACTGTATTTCATAGTAGTTGACACTTCAGAAACTTGTGACGTAATAATATTGTATCCAATATGCATTTCCCTCACCTTTTGCTATTGTGGCGCAGTGCCGAGTGTTTTGCGAATACTAGCTTGCCTGGGGTTCAATTCATTCCGCTCTTATTTTATTCGAGTTGGTATATAGTTTGCATGTTGTTGTTATTCATGACTTATACTGATAGTCAGTCATGCATCACGGATGCTTCACGGATTGCTTCACGGATCAGAGCGCTGCTCGAACGCACGCTAGTAGCGCTTTCGTTCTCCATGGCAACCAGGCGTGAGCCAATGAAAAGCCAGAATTTATTCCCTTTCTGGCTTTTGATTGGCTGACGCCTGGTTGCCATGGAGAACGAAAGCGCTACTAGCGGGTGTCCGAGCAGCGCTCAGTTTGATCGGAAATGTCACAGAGCCTCCACAAATGCCGCACTCGATGTTAACAATGGTAGGGAAGGACGAATTTGTCAATGCCCTTCATGAAGTACACAAGGTACTTGTTTTGTATTTTTTTCCAAACTTACAACTTTGAATTTGGGAATAATTTTATTTAATTCTTAAATTTAAATAAAATAATTTTAAAAACATAACGGTAGCCTAAGAAATTATTGCTAACAAAATCAAAAGGTCATTATTTCCCTTTAAGCATTTCCATCGATCGTAAAATAGAACAGTGCACATTATCATGTTGTTTATACAAAGCGTTGCGAAGCCATGGACTCTCGTTCTGGCTTTGAGTATATCATTCAAGCGATATGTTCGCAGGGAATGGTGCTCACATGTTCTGAATAAATCACAGCAGTGAAGTTCATGGGTCGCTACCTGTATCGAGTGGTGCTACCAAATAGTTGATGTGCACTTTCTTTGGTAATGGCCACAGCTAGCTAAAAGCTTCAATCCTGTTATACTTTAGAGGTGCAGTTGGCGGCACCCGAGGCACTTGGCAGTCAGCGGTTACACACGCACAGCACCGCGAAATGCTTTTTTCCGCGCAATGTTATTGTATCGCCTGACGTGATTTCGAGTCGAGCGGTTGTGTCTTAACCCTATTTGTAACTGGCTCCTGGCTACCCCTATTTGTAACAGGAAGGGCGTATTCCGCCCCCCCCCCCCCCCCGGAGATCTCCAGATCTACGGTCCGATTTTCACAAATCAAACGGTGATGGCATGTTGCCAGATGTGATATCATGGAATGGTAGGTGTCCAGCTCAAAACATGGAAATGCTTGCCTTATTTTCATGATTTTATATCCGGAGACCTCCTTCGTCCTATCAGTTTTGATAAAACAAACAATTTTGTCATCCCTCCATTCCCCTAAATATTCGAATTTGGCCACAATGGCGTGGAGTGTGCCTAAAGAAACTGCCTCCGTCTAGGAAGCATGGCATTTGCGACTACTGGGTTGCGCCAGCAACAATAATACCACGGCACCACCAGGTAGGTATCTGCGGTTATGCAATTTATGTAAATTGTAATTAATTGCTGCCCTTTTGTGACATTTGTTAGCAGCTTGGTTGTACGTGCCAGGTGCTCCTGTTTAATGTAAATGTACTTTAAAAAGATAAAAGCAGTCTTAGTAGGTACAGGGACCTGCAGTTGAGTTGCTATGGTACACACTATGGTCTGGCTTATCTTCTCCTCTAGCGTACGTTTGACAGGAAATTAAGAAACAACAATAAATGCATTCAAACCACATTTCTGAGAGCTTCAAAATGACATACTGATGCATTGGCTCACCCCTGTCCTTTCTATTGGCTGATTTTAAGCAAAAATCAATTTTTCTCCGCAAAACGCTAAAAATGTTTTTTTCTTCTTCTTAACCCGCGCACTGCAGGGGCTTTGCGCCGAACACGAACTGCAGGGAGGGTTGATTTCCGCCCCCCCCCCCTGATATCTCGAAAAGTACGCTACGCAGCGAGAAGCAGAAAACGGAATTTGGTAGCTTGACACATGTTCTATCGAAATTATTTCTGTGCTGTTTTAGGTCAGGTCAAAATTGAGGTCACCAGAGGTCATCAAATGTCAAATTTTTCATTTTTTTCCTGTTTTAGGACATCGCTCCAGAAATTCCCAGATATATCAGAAACTATGCTAGTTACAAACAAACCGAAAAAAGAAAACACCAGCCAGTTAAATTTGCAATCGCTAAGGTGTCCTCAAATTTGATCTAAGGTCAATTTGTTTAGGCAGGGCTGGGAAACCCTAGCTGTGTGTCACCGTTGGGATTCTGAAGCCCCAAGTTTGTCACCAGTTTTTTTCCTACAATTTTTTCAACTTTTCCAAGACAAAACGTTTGATACTGACAGACATAGGTTTTGTTGACTGGGGTTTTAGGGTGCGACGACTACTGGAGTCAATTTGTGGTAATAAGGTATTAAAATGTTGCCTTGGTGCACTATGCTGCTACTTTTGCAATGCTGCCATCTGCCACATAGTACTATGACATCATAAGGTGCTGCCATATTGTGCACCAGCATGCAAATATGCTCCTTAAGTCAAAGGTTGTCAACAATAGCACAGGCGTTGAAAGCACACAATGAATATAGAACACACACAAACAAATCAGATGGCCCCTCATAATCACTCTGCATCCCCATCCCCACCCCAGTTTCCATTTTTGGACATTACTTCTATAAATGGGAACGCATTTTCCAAAAATGGAAAAGTTTCCAAAAATAGGAACTTTTACCATAGTGTTCCCAACTGAAATGGAGGTAGCTTGCTGCCCCATTTGGGACAGGATTTGGGCTGCCCCAAATATCTTGTTGACGTTTCTGCCACGTTTTGCATACTGGCCCAGTAAGAAATCATTTTCCCTGCTTTTCATTTTAACTCTCTAGTTTTGCATAGCCCATGTGAAGTCAGTGGTGAGGCTCCTGCCATCTTTTCCAAATTCTGCCATGTCTACCACAGTCATACATATATACAAGACAAGCTGGTCAAACATTGTAATTCAAACACTGAAGTATCATTGATATGTTTAACAAATTAATTTATATTGCTCAATCATATAAATATATGACTCCAAATTATATCCACCATTGAGCATAGCAACCCAGAGTGTGAAACCCCAACATAAAGAACGATGTTATTAAAGAAATATTACGTTGAAGGAACAGCCATTATGATATATAAGGGAAATGAGCACTCGTTTTTCCTAAATGACCACAATTAGGCATATGAAACAAGTCCAAATCACACAAAATATCTATTTAGTCTCACCACATGCCTCGCCAACCCAGCACCACATTACGCCACAATCGGCTGAACATGGCGATTCGTAATGAGAACCGACTCTGCTAGGTCATGCCATCACTAAACACAATGTGCTGAATAGCATACAAATTCTCTTTCATCGCCAAATATTTCCTACATATTCTAAAAAGCGAATATTCCCAGAGTTTGTTTTCAATGTCTAGCAGACGTTGATGTAAATGAGCAAAAAAAGTGTGACTTCAAGGGTGGAATTTTTTACTTCAAGGGGTAGAAGATGCACATCACTATGCAGAATCCGCCAGGTAAACCGCACGCTTTTTAGACATGAAATGCAGATATCTCTAGAAAGCTAGGGACCTCCGATATTTTCCATAAATGGGAACGCTTACGTCATCAGCGTTCTCATTTTTGGAAAGTGCGTTCCCATTTATAGAAGTAATTTCCAAAAATAGACAATTTGACCATAGTGATATGCTGATATGCTGATATGCTGATACCACTGATATGCTGTCATACTGTGCATAGCACACTACCTTAGTCAAAGCTTACCAAATTGCATAAAAAAGTGACGCTTCTGTACCTACCCATAGGCGTAGGAACAAGGGGGTATGGGGCAGCCACCCCCCCCCCCCAAACATTTTGCATTTTAACATTACGCCTATGGGCATTGCATGGAAAGAATCAAATTCAGAAAGCCTCCATCCCCCCCCCCCCCAACTTGAACATAGTTCCTGCGCCCCTATACCTACCAACCAAGTTTAAGTGAAGTTAAGCACATACACAGGCAAATCAGTGGGGTTTACAGGCGCCACAACTACCAAGGTTATTTGGCACCCATGCCACATCCTCTGAAGAACATCTGATACATCAAAGCAAGATCCTGATGTCAACACTTGCACATATTTAATTTTGAGTTTAATTTAATTGAATGTATTACCACGACCCCTACCCGGGGTATGGGCATCACTCATAACGACATGTTGAACATTCATATAACAATGTAATGAACAATGTCAATCACTTCATACTCTCATACATACACTTATACACTCATAGTAGAACACTCATGCACGATTTGGCACAAGGTCCTATGCATACCTGATATGCACACAACCTACACATATACCTAATTAAATACAACATACACTGAGACCATTTTGAATGTACATTCACAACAATTTAAACTGATTCATTACACTTGCCAGGAATTGTCCTAGTCTGTAAAAAAGTCTTCCGTTTTTTGCATTGAATACCTGCTGATATTTCAATATATTTGGATGAGATCTGTAATACAATGGAATAGATTTTGTACGTTCATCATTGAAAAAAGGACATTCCAGGACATAGTGGTACTCGTCTCCCAGACTTTTCTTAGTGCAAAGTGGACAGATTGGGCACGGTTCAGATGCATGGTTTTACGGCTAGCAGTGACTGGCAGATTATGGTTCCCACACCTAAATTGAGTCATTACTATTCTTATCCTATCATTTAGCTTTGTCAAATATGGCTCAATTTCATGTCTATCTTTTACTAACTTCTAATTATAACAGACTGTTTTCAGTTACCTCGGTAACCCAGTGCTGCATATCAATATCTTTAAGTCTTTCAACAACATTTACCAAACAGGAGTTTCCAACCTGCGACCTGCGTGCTATCCCAAGAGTAGGTGAATCCTGTTGAATCAAAGGTAAATTCCACATCCCTTATCAAATCTAAACATAAGTTTTGATCACGGCTAAGCTTATCCATGAGGTGGTACAGTTAACAGTATATTTGATAGCTTGTGCTGATTTCCATTTTTCAAGTGCATCGAAAAGCTTAGCATTCGTTTTTGAAGTGATCCAAGCTTTGTGCCTACCAAGCTCACCATATGCCATGCAGTTTGCAGTGTATTTGTTTACCTTGAGCACTTTTTTCAGGAATTCTTTCAAACTTTTCAATTAGCTCTGCATGTTACAATCCCCATACTTCACTTCCATAGAGGAGGACTGGAACTACAAGTCTGTCATATAGTTCACACTGCAAATCAATGGGTAAGCCTAAAGCAGACGTCATTGAGTGGAGTTTAAAAATTGCTCTACTTCTTGCTACGACTTGTTTGGTTATGGAAAGCCAGACGGTATGTAAACTCACAGTGGTGTCCGGACAATTCTTCGTCCAGCATTTCTTCGTAGCGCATTTCTTCGTCCGCAAATGTTCGTCGAGCGTTTCTTCGTAGCGCATTTCTTCGTCGCGCGTTTCTTCGTCTCGCATTTCTTCGTATCGGAAAATCATCGTCTCGCATTTCTTCGTATCCGCGAAACTTCGTATACGCAAATCTTCGTATCGTAAATATTCGTCTACGCAAATATTCGTCTACGCAAATCTTCGTCCGCAAATCTTCGTCCGCAAAACTTCGTCCGCAAATCTTCGTCCGCAAATCTTCGTCCGCAAATATTCGTCCGCAAATCTTCGTCCGCAAATATTCGTCCGCAGTTTTGCATTTGACTTTTTGCGTTTTTGACTTTTTGCATTTAACTTTGTGCCTTTTTGACTTTTTGCATTTGAATTTTTGCCTTTTTTTACTTTAATCCATTATGACTTTTTGCCTCTTTGACTTTTTGCATTTGACTTTTATCCTTTTGACTTTGCATTTTACTTTTTGTCTTTTTGACTTTTTGGTGTTTTGACTTTTTGCATTTACTTTTCTCCCATTTTACTTTTTGCCCGTTTTACTTTTTGCGTTTGACTTTTTGCTTTTTGCCTTTTTGCCATTTTACTTTTTGTCCGTTTGACTTTTTGCCAATTTTACTTTTTGCATTTTACTTTTAGCCTATTTGACTTTTTATATCGTCAACAATATCACAAAACTTGACAACTCAGAACACAAGCTTTTTGAATTATTTATTTTATCAAAGCTACATACATTACTACCAGGAAGGCGCCGTAGTTGGCGATGAACGAGCGAGCGCGAAGGAAATGTATGGGGAATTTCAACTCGATCGGGCGAGTAGTTTCTGAGATACAAAAAAGGGTGCGCACGTGCTCACGTGCAGAGGCACCCACCTTTGACTTGTGGGAAAGTGGGGGCTGAGAGGTCCATAACCACACACCAAATTTGAACACAATCAGCTCAGTCGTTCCAGAGATATAGAATAGGGGTGTGCACGTGCGCATGTGCAGAGCCACCCCACCCCTGAGTTGTGTGAAAGTGGCGGCTGAGGGGTACCTAACCACACACGAAATTTGCACATAATCTGCCGAATTGCATGAATTGCCGGATATGCTGTGATCGCTGAGTCACGCCTGATATCGTTGTATATCGCTGAGTCACGCCTGACATGCTGTGACTCTGTTTCCAGTGACGTCACATCAAGCATCTGGCTCAAACGAGGTGGCTATAGCGGTGTCACCCCCTGCGAGCCGCAGTCCGCATACAAATCTTGTGCGACACAAAAATCACTATCGCCCCGCTGGACAGCCTGTTCCGTACTTGCATATCTGAACGGAGCCTAACGGAGCCACACTGCCATTCTGTCTCCGTTGTCATTGAATAGCGTGTGGCGTTCACGTGCCGTTTCCCAGCCGCCAGGCTGCGCACAGTGCTCATTATCGCTGTTATTGCGCATGTTTTGTTCCGTGAACAAGCGAACTCGTTGTATATCGCTTGCTAATGTTTTTTACCTGCAGGATTATTTTAGAACTGCAGGATTATTTTGGAGCTGCAGGATTAACACGCGCCCGGGAGGACCTCTGATAATTACACGCCCTGGAGGGGGGGGGGCGGATTTCGCCCCCCCCCCTATGATCTCGAAAACCACGCAACGTAGCGACAAGCGGGAAACGACGTTAGATAGCTCGAGACAAGCTCTTTCGAAAGTATGTCGGTAATTTTTTTTTTCAGGTCAATATTGAGGTCACCAGAGGTCATCAAGGGTCAGATTTTCAAGTTTTAAGACTTCGGTTCGAACACTCCCAAATATTTCAGGAACTATGATAGTTAGCAGCAAACAGAAAAAAGCAATCGAAAGTCATTGAAAAATGCAATCGACTTAGGTGTCCTCAGATTTGAGCTCAGGTCAATAGTTTAGGCTCCAGAGGTCATCAAATGTCAAAAAGGTGATTTTGTTTTCAGAACTGTTTTCCCCAAACAACCTTTTACCTAATAAAGATAAAGCAATAATGTTTACTCCATCGCGTGTGTCTTGTCAAGGCGCTTCGAATCATATTCATGGTGACCGGGTTAGGTCAACTGAGAAATTTGACCTCAGGTCAAGGTCAAGGACTCAAGTTGGTCATGTTGCATATTGGGAGACGTGTCTCGACGAGACAAACATATTGGTACCGTCTTCTCTTCTCTATCTTCATTATAGCGATAGTTATTGATAAAACCGTGTTGGCGGTCACAAAATTGACCTGACCTTAGGGCACCGATATAAGAAATCCGAGATAAACAAATTGTTGGTATCTACGATCTTATGCAGTCCTGTAAGATTGAAACCGATCGGCGTAAAACTGTGGCTGTGGTACTACTGCAAACGTTTAGGAGTTGAGGTCATCACGTGACCTGGTCTGGCGACCTGACCTGAGATGACCTGAGGCCAAGAAATTTACATAATGCGGGAAGTTCATTTCTAAACAGGTATACAAAAAACGGCGACGCGCAGCGCCGCCGTTTTTTGTATACCTGTTTAGAAATGAACTTCCAGCATTATGTAAAATTATTGGCCTCAGGTCATCTCAGGTCAGGTCACAAGACCAGGTCACGTGATGACCTCAACTCCAAAACGTTTGCAGTAGTACCACAGCCACAGTTTTACGCCGATCGGTTTCAATCGTGCAGGACTTCATAAGGTCATCGATAAAAACATTTTTTTAATCTCGGATTTCTAATATAGGTGACCTAAGGTCAGGTCAATTTTGTGACCGCCAACACGGTTTTATCAATAACTATCGACATAATGAAGATAGAGAAGAGAAAACGGTACCAATATGTTTGTCTCGTCTAGACACGTCTCCCAATATGCAACATGACAACTTGGGTCACCACTTGACCTTGACCTGAGGTCAAATTTCTCAGTTGACCTAACCCGGTCACCATGAATATGATTCGAAGCGCCTTGACAAGACACACGTGATGGCGTAAACATTATTGCTTTATCTTTATTAGGTAAGATGTTATTTGGGGAAAACTGTTTTCAAAACAGAATCACCTTTTTGACATTCGATGACCTCTGGAGCCTAAACTATTGACCTGAGCTCAAATCTGAGGACACCTATGTCGATTGCATTTTTCAATGACTTTCGATTGTTTATTTTTCCGTTTGCTGCTAACTATCATAGTTCCCGAGATATTTGGGAGTGTTCGAACCGAAATCTTGAAAATGTGAAAATCTGACCCTTGATGACCTCTGGTGACCTCAATATTGACCTGAAAAAAAAATTAACGAAATTCTTTCAAAAGAGCTTGTTTCGAGCTATCTTACGTCGTTTCCCGCTTGTCGCTACGTTGCGTGGTTTTCGAGATCATAGGGGGGGGGGGGGGCGAAATCCGCCCCCCTTCCAGGGCGTGTAATTATCAGAGGCCCTCCAGGGCGCGTGTTAACCGAAAGTTGGTTTTCGCATTAGAAAAACAGCATTATTTAGAGTTGTGATTTCCATTGGGAAACTTAATGATATCTAGGTGCGAGAATCATGAGAGAGGTGATAATTTGAAAAGGTGTGGTACCTACCTGTCTGTCTAAGATTTGTTACCGATTACTCCACCGATAGCTATAGATTTGTCGCCGATTAGAATGGCAGAACGGCAACTTCTCCCAACCCTGATTTGAGGCTCCAGAGGTCAAAAAAGAAAAAAAATCGTTTTTTTGCAAAATCGTTTTTCGCTATTAACTTTTTATGTAATAACGATAGCGGAAAACTATTTGCGCCATTGTGTTTATCTTGTCAGGGAGCTTTGAATGATATACATGGTAACCTTGTTAAATTAACTTAAAAATTTGACCTCAGGTCAAGGTCAAGTGGTGACCTAAGTAGGGAATGTTGCATATAGGAAGACGTGTCTCGACGAGACAATCACATTGATGTCTGTTTTACTTCTCCATCTTCATTATGTCGGGAGTTATTTACAAAAAAAGTGATGGTGACCTCGCATGACCTCAAATGACCCAATAGGGGTCACTGAACAAAAATTACACTTGGATCATCAATAATATCCTATAATAACATTATCCAGACGTAATTGGACTAATATCATGCATATCCTTAGCATTTGTATATTTCCCCATTGACTTATTATGGGGAGGTTACAAAATTGACCTGACCTTAGGTCACCGATATCAAAATTCCGAGATAAACGAATTGTAAGTACTTATGCCCTCATGACATCCTATGAGTTTCAAACTGATCGGTGAAAAACTCTGGCTGTGGCACAACTGCAAACATTTTTGGAGGTGGGTTCACTTGACCTGGTCTGGTGACCTGACCTGAGATGACCCGAGGTTATTTTTTTTTGCAAAGTGTGGGCAATTGATGTTGTGACAGGAGTGCGAAAACCCAGCGGCGATGCGCGACACCGTTTTTTCGCTATCTTTGAAAAACGTGAGAGGGGGAGCGGAAATCAACCCCCTGCAGTGCGCGGGTTAAAATCAGCCAATAGATATTGTGAGCTAATGCATCAATATATCATTTTAAGCTCTCAGTAATGCAGTTTAAATTCATGTATTCTTGTTTCCTAATTTGCAGACAATCATATGCTAGAGGAGAAGATAAGCCAGATCTTAATGTGTACCATAACAACTTCTCACTATCTCACTATCTCATTGGTCCAGACGTGTCATGATCATAGGCATCCAGGTCCTATAAGGATCCAAGATCCTAGAAGGTCATGTTAGTCCTAGAAGGTCTTCTAGGTCATCCTAGAAGGTCATTGTCCAGAACCAAAAATGATAATAGAGTTTTTATATTATTTGTGGAATTTTGAATGATGCCTTGATTCCATTACATCAAATAGGCAAAACACCAATTGCCCACAACTCATTTGCAGCATCCAGAAAAGTAGCAAGTCACATTGGCGTATCCCGAACGGTGGTTTTGGGTGAGGGGGAGGGCATAGGTGTTTTGGGGCAGATTAAAACAAAAAATATTACACAATTTTGAAAACTCATCAGATTTTGCTTGCTTATGCATTGATAGCTGATTTAAAACAAACTTCCCTTAGTAAAAGTTGCTTAGATTATCTTCTATATCAGAAAATGTGTATTTTTTTGCTGATTTCAGGCAGTTAAACGGGACATGGCCGCCATGATCCCCCTGAATCCGCTAGTGGCAAGTGACGTCATCATTGAATGTGGAAACATCTTGTTATCTTTGCATCTTATGTCTTATGTCTTATGTCGTTTTTCACAAATATTCCTGACCGATTCCAAACCGATACCGAATGAAAGGCGTTTCGGTTGACCGAATACCGACCGATTTTGGTTGAAGGAAAAATTTCCCAACTTTGACCGATTTTCAAATTGTATACTTATTTATATAAATAGCACACTGCAAAAATTGCTTTGATTAACATAATACAACGCAAATGCACAGTTTCTAAAAAGACAGTATAATTGTGAGAAAAGCGAACCAAATACATTTACAAAGCAAAGTAATCATTAGTAATAGTTATTAGTACAAAGTAAGTAATTATGCTGCAAGCAAGACCGAAAGCATATTGAAAACAGAATGGAAAAATGTGTCCTCAATCGTTTCATATTAATTTGCAGCATAATACATATTACATAAATACATACATAGGAAAAAATACCTTTTATCTGGCCAAAGTTGGAGGGGCATACTGGTTACTGGTTTGTGCTTGCTACTTAAGATGGTATACAATACCTATTTTTACCTGACTTCTTCTTGTGGGCAATATCTTCAATTTTGATATATTAACCCTCGCCCTACGGGGAGGGTTAAAATATCAAATTTGATTTGATAAAATTTTATAAAATTTAATTTGCAAAAATTGATAAAATTTAATTTGATAAAATTTAATTTGATAAAATTTAAACTTCAGGGGGGGATAACAGCCCCCCCCCCTGAGTTTTTTTAAAATAACTTTTTACACATTCAGTGCATCTTGCTGACATTTTCGGTAGCTGAGTTTACAACAATTATGCTGAAGAAAAAAATCGTTAAAATTGGTTGAAAAATTTGGGAAATAATGATGTTTTGATGACGTCATGTTGGTAATAAAATATAAATATTTGAAAAATCGTAGAAAACAGAGTTTCAAAGCGAATTGCAAACGCTATTCACCAGAGATAGAGAATGGCAATCTCTTCAAAATGGCAATCTCGAATTTGCAAAATTTTGGGTTTTTGACTCCTACAATGAAAAAAAAACTGATTTTTGGGGGAAAATCCTCACAAAATCAAAATTTTCAAAGATATTAAAAAAACGGAATATATGTGAGATAACTGAGTATGGAAAATACCCATGCCAAATTATAAACCAATATCTTCATTTTTGACTGAGTGATGGCTCCCTAAGTGTGAGAAACTGATGACGTCATTCAACAAAACACTTGTTTTGACTTTTTTTGACAAGATACGAACAAATAATTACATTTTCTGTATCTCTGAAACAAAAATGGTCTAGGAAAATGCCTTTTTTTACATTTATAAATTTCCAGTTTTGAGGTTTTCTAAAGAGCAAAATTGCTGTTCTGGACGTGGTAAATCGGAGGTCATTCATTTGACCTGGAAGGTCACCCGTTGACCAAAAACCTAAAAAAAATACATTCTGTTTGATTCCTCTCATGACAGGCAACATGCTGGTTCTTACTGCATTGATCTAAGTTGCTTGGTTTGGAAGTTAACAGGGGGGGCCTGTCAGACCCCCCGTAGGGCGAAGGTGAAAAAAGCTCCCGTAGGGCGAGGGTTAATGATGTGTTCTATTTGGCATTTACATTAATTGATTGAATTTGGAGCAACTTTGCTGGATATGTGTAAAAGTGTGACAAAAAGTGAATTTTTAACCCTCGCCCTACGGGAGCTTTTTTCACCTTCGCCCTACGGGGGGAGCTGACAGGCCCCCCTATTAACTTCCAAACCAAGCAACTTAGAACAATGCGGTAAGAACCAGCATGTTGCCTGTCATGAGAACAATCTAACAGTGTCCGATTTTAAGGTTTCAGGTCAACGGGTGACCTAGGTCAAGTGAATGTCCTCGGATTTACAACGTCCAGAACAGTGATTTTGATCTTCTGAAAACCTCAAAATTAGAAATTGATAAATGTAAATAAAAAGTAATGTTGCTAGACCAGTTTTGGATCAGAAATACAGACAAGGTAATTATTTGATCGTATCTTGTCAAAAACAGTCAAAAAGATATTAAAAATGACGTCATCAGTTTCTTACACTTAGGGAGCCATCATTCAGTCAAAAATGAAGATATTGCTTTCAAATTTGGTATGGGTATTGTGTATACTTAGTTCTCTCACCTTTAGTCCGTTGTGTTCCAACATCTTTGAAAATTTTGATTTTGAGGGGATTGTTCTATTTTTTTTTAGGGGTCAGAAGGCTCTTGGTGAAGTTCTGGTCAAGGTCAGGTCACATAAGGTAAACATTTTAAATTGATTAATCTAAATAAAAAAGGCATATTTATAGACCAGTGTTGTCTTAGAAATACAGTGGTGGCATTTATTTGTCCGTATCTGGTCGGTAAAAGCCAGAAAACCTAACTTTAAAAAATGACGTCATGAGTTACTCACTTTTAGTTTTGAGCGGAAAGTTGGGTTGGTGACGTCATATTTTTCTTTTTTAATAACAGGGAAATCCTTTGTGCTGCCAAATGTATGGCACAATTTTTTGTCGACATCTATTGCGCAGAAAAAGAAAACCACCCGGTATCTAGATTGGCTTAGATTGCGAACCACCCGTGAATCGAGATATGAAAGACGAAACTATTCCAAGGCTGACCTTAAAACAAGTCGACTAACATTACCAGTTGGGTAAAGAGAAATGACGCTATAGGTTTAGAGGCCCTATTCATATACACTTGGGCCTGATTTTTTTTACAGATGTCAAAATCAAACTCCAATATCTTTTTTATTAGATCATTGTGGTTGTTTTAGCTGATACCATATTTAACCCTCGCCCTACGGGAGCTTTTTTCACCTTCGCCCTCGGGGGGGGGGGCCTAACAGGTCCCCCTGTTAACTTCCAAACCAAGCAACTTAGAGCAATGCGGTAAGAACCAGCATGTTGCCTGTCGTGAGAGGAATCTAACAGTAAGCGATTTTTAGGTTTCAGATCAACGGGTGACCTTCCAGGCAAGTGAACGCATATATGTGATAAAAATCCAGTATGCAGTGAGGACTCGCGCTCACTTCGCGCTCGTAAATACTGCGAGTCACTGCAAGCAATTTAATTCAATTTTGGCAACCCTCCAATCACCAATGGAGACACATAACCACCAACAACCTTGTATTCCGTTGTCCGTAGCTACCCGTTCGAAGCTACTCGTTCGTAGCTACTCGTTCGAAGCTACTCGTTCGTAGCTACTTGTTCGTAGCTACTCGTTCGCAGCTACTTGTTCGTAGCTACTCGTTCGTAGCTACTCGTTCATAGCCACTCGTTCGTAGCTACTCGTTCGAAGCTACTTGTTCGTTGCTACTCGTTCGTAGCTACTGGTTCGTAGCTACTCGTTCGTAGCTACTCGTTCGTAGTCACTGGTTCGTAGCTACTCGATCGTAGCTACTCGTTCATAGATAATCGTTCGTAGCTACTCGTTCGTAGATACTCGGTTCGTAGATACTCGTTCGTAGCTACTCATTTGTAGCTACTTCTTCGTAGCACCTTGTTTGCTCAGTAGAGAGCGACAGAGCACCATTGTTGAATTTCTCAGCGACATTCCTTTTCTAAGCCTTGCCTTCAGATCTATAGGAGGTTGACAGTTTGGAAACTCGCTTTGTATGATATTGATTGATTTTAAGCGACTATGGAAAATAGATACTTTAAAGAAAAATCGGCAAAATAGGTGTCAGTTGCAGTCCGGAGATATTGTTGACACGTCGAAAGTAACGGTTGGACCCTATCATATCGCATTGCTCAATTATATTCCCTTTGAAAAGAAACTAGCAGTCGCCTGTCGCTAGCTATGGAATTGCCTGCTCAGCGCTTTGATTACCGAGCGGGCGGGAAGTTTTCCTTCAACTATGGTGACAAATATTCGCATGAGCGGTCTGACCGTAGTTATGGTTTTCAGAGGCTTATTTCTTCGCGACTAATCGGTTGATGTGATGTGTTGATCGGTTGATGTGGCAAGATAAAGAGATAAAAAGATTCATGTCATACAAATATCGTGTTTAATTTAGGAAATTCTGCATTGTCATGTATAGGAGCATAGCCAACGCACTCCAGGTCTTCCCTCGCTCTGGCGGCGATTGCGCAACTTACAGCCATGCCCCACCGGCCTCGCGCTGGGCCGACCCGCCCGGTCACGTAACCGCCTGCGGCCGGCGAAGGACGGATACCGGGGTCACCGTCCCTGGCAAGTCCTGTTTAACCCTCACACTACGGGAGACTTTTTCACCTTCGCCCTACGGGGGCGGGGCCTGACAATTGGGGCCTGACCCTTCTAACTTCCAAACCGAGCAACTTTGAGCAATGCGGTAAGAACCAGCATGTTTCTTGTAATGAGAGGAATATAACAGTATGTGATTTTTAGGTTTGGGGGCAAAGGGTGACCTTCCAAGTCAAGTGAATGGCCTAGGATTTACCATGTCCAGAATAGCGATTTTGCTCTTCAGAAAACCTCAAAATTAGAAATTGATAAATGTAAATAAAAAGGCATGTTCCTAGACCAGTTTTAGCTCAGAAATACAGAAAAGGTAATTATTTGTTCGTATCTTGTCAAGAAAAGTAAAAACAAATATATATTTGGTTAAATGACGTAATCAGTTTCTTACACTTAGGGAGCCATCACTCAGTCAAAAATTAAGATATTGCTTTACAATTTGGTATGGGCATTGTCCATACTCAGTTCTGTCACATTTATTCCGGTTTTTCGAACATCTTTGAAAATTGTGATTTTGTGGGGATTTTTCCCAAACACAAATCAGTTGTTTTGAATTGTAGGGGTCAAAAACCCAAAAGTTTGCACATCCGAGATTGCCATTTTAAAGAGAATGCTATTTTGTATCTTTAGTGAATTGCGTTTGTAATTTACTTTAAAAATCTGTTTTTTTTACGATTTTTCAAATATTTCTCAGTTTTTTTTAGCAACATGACGTCATCAAAACATGATTATATCTCAAACTACTATACCAATTTCAATTAAATATTTACAGCTTACGTATCATTGTTGTAAACTCAGCTGTCAAAACATCCAGAAAGATGCGCCGAATGCGTAAAAAGTTATTCAAGAAAAACCTCAGGGGGACCTGTCAGGCTCCCCCCTCGTAGGGCGAGGGTTAATGCAGTTTGATCCCTTTATGGAAAGCAAAACTCGGTCCTCTTTACAAGAAACCATGATACCAAAATACTACACTGAAAACCTAAGGAGACCTTGCATAGTTCTTCGAGAGGTCTCCGAACCCACTAGCCATTATCTGCAGAGAGTCACACGTTTCGAAACCATGCCAGGTTCTCCATGGTCTCAGAACACGTCAACATTCTCAGCGGAGAAGGTACAGCTGAAACCAGGCATGCTTCTCAGAAACCATGGACGGTTCTCAAATAAATATCGCGGCGCTGCCCGGAATTGAACCGGGGGCCCTGCACATGCTAAGCGGGCGCTCTACCTTTGAGCTACCAAGGCTTGTACCTGGGGTAGGGAAAACACGGTAACAAGGCATATACTGGGTGAGGTTTATATTTAACGACATTACGTGTATAAATATTGCGATGATATGATGGTATGAATAATGAAATTAATATTTACAAATCAAAACAATATAAACAATAATAGTTATTTGGAATTTATTTACATAAAACGTGGTACCGTCGGTACGAGTACCTGCACGGCTGTTTGCCTTTGCACATAGGTACCTCAGCGTCAAACCAGGTGCGGACTAGGTACTGCAACTGCTCCATGTTCCGACTGCTCGATTTGCCAACAAGGACAGCCTCATTTGTGGCTTGTTCGCCGTGCTGCGCTGGCGTTTAACGTGCACACTTGTAGGTATCCAGAGGCAGCCGACCCATTTCTTGAGACCTACAGCTTCAGAGCCTCTGTTGAAAATATGTGAGGGACAATCCGATTTTTTGTGGAGCGATTTAACGTGGAGCGGCGATGGCGGGGTCTCGTGCGTGCTCATATATTTATGTATTAGAATATGTCGTGTGTATGTGTGTGTGATTGAGCGTATGTGGGGAGGGGTGAATTGAATGGAACTGTGTGTGTGGCCATATCGTACAGTTTGTAGTGTTTTACCTTATGACTTCACCTATTAGTGGGCTGTGTCTGTTGGTGATCATTCCGCATAAAGAATACATAATTACAGAGCCACCTGTCATTGCTATGGTGGCGCCATCTTCATGGAATTAATTCAATTTCAGGAGACCATTTACTGTTTTCAGGAGACCATTTACTGTCTCAACAGCTGACTGCAGCTGACTGCAAAAACATCCCGCGGGTTCGATCCTCGGTCGGGACAGACTTGTCTTATTCGTTGATTGCTTGATGGTCTCAGAGACCAATGACGGTAAAATATAATGTTGTTTTAGTCTCGAAGTGAGACCAAATGGTTTCCAAAGCGCGGAAAATGCCTAAAGTGATCGCTGAAGCCCATGGAAGCATATAGATCGATACCTTTCTGTGAAAGTTCTCAAAACAGGTTTTGAGTGTACATTACAATATATTTAACCCTCGCCCTACGGGAGCTTTTTTCAACTTCGCCCTACGGGGGGGGGGGGGGCAATGGGTGATGGGTTAGTTCAGGTCAATGGGTGACCTTCCAGGTCAAGTGAATGACCTTGGATTTGCCACGTCCAGAACAGCGATTTTGCTGTTCAGAAAACCTCAAAATTAGAAATTTATAAATGTAAATAAAAAGACTTATTCCTAGACCAGTTTTAGCTCAGAAATACAGAAAATGTAATTATTGGTTCGTATCTTGTCAAAAAAAGTCAAAAAGTATTTGTGTATTTAAATGACGTCATCTGTTTCTTAAACTTAGGGAGCGATCACTCAGTCAAAAATGAAGATATTGCTTTGAAATTTGGTATGAGTATTTCCCTTACTCAGTTATCTTACATATATTCCGGTTTTTCTAACATCTTTGATTTTTTTTTATTTTGTGGGGATTTTCCCCCCAAAATCTGTTTTTTATTTATTTTAGGGATCAAAAACCCTAAATGTTGAAAATCCGTGATAGCCATTTTCAAGAGAATGCCATTTTGTATCTTTGGTTAATTGCGTTTACAATTTGCTTTACAACTCTGTTTTCTACGATTTGTCAAATATTTATCGTTTTTTTACCAACATGACGTCATCAAAACATGATTATCTCCCAAACTACTTAACAAATTTAAATTACATTTTTACAGCATACGTATAATTGTTGTAAACTCAGCTGCCGAAAATGTCAGCGAGATGCGCCGCATGTGTAAAAAGTTATTCAAGACAAAATATCAGGGGGGGGGGGCTGTCAGCCTCCCCCCACCCTACCGTAGGGCGAGGGGGGTATTGCATCACTTTTGACTAGATTTACTTCAATTTCCAACCGTCACTTTGCGTCGGAAATCAGACATGCGGTTTTGTGGAATAACTATATAAGAAATTTCAGTGAAAGTAAGACCATTTTATGAGAGAAAAAATGTCCTCCAGCTTAACCCGGCATTGTCTGGGGTCTCAGCCGAACGCTATTGGCGGGGGGAGCATTTTGCGCCCCCTGGTTATCTTCCGAACCAATAACTACAGCGAGATGCTCAAGGCAGCAATAGAAAATTACCCATGAGACGCATCCAAAGCATACACAACATTTTCAAAATAAGGTCACATGTTAGGGCACAGTCAGGTTAAATATAAACTTGAGATCTTTCAGTTTGTGGGCCATACTTTCCATGCAAAGCCTTAGATTGCGACTATTATCTCACAAAGTGTTCTGAAAGGTAAAATACATATCCCGCATAAGCAAAAGTGAAATTTTAAGCAAAGGCCAAGGTCAAGGTCAGGTCACAAAATTTCCCAGGTCTACGAAAGCCATGCGACACATGTTGTATGGGTTATTTTACACGTTTAATTCGCTAGTAACAGTCATTTTCACAATCTGGCACCATATAAGGTCAAGTTCAAGTCAAATAAGGTCACAATATAAAATTGAAAAATATAAATACAAAAGTCATATGTTTAGACCAGTTTTGTTTCATAAATACAATGGTTGCATTTATTTGTTTGTATTTGGTCACTAAAAGCCAAAAACGAAATGTCAAAATATGACGCCATGAGTTACTTATACTTAGGGAGCGATAAGTCAGTCAAAAAATACAGATATTGCTTTTAAGTTGGATTTGAGCATTGTCCATAAGTAGTTCTCCGACTCCTTCATCCCATTCCTTTTTATGTTTGGAAATTTTGATTTGGGGGCATTTCCCCACCAATTTTTTTTAATTGTTGGGGGTCAAAAACAACATTTCCCAAAATCCGAGACAGTCATTTTGTTGCTCTTGGCATTGTCTACCTTTCTGTTTTTGTATCGCATTTTCCTTTACAAAACTCACCTTTGTTTATGTTTAGCTGATTTTGTCGTAGGTCACTCACAGGGGTGGTAAAAACGCTTCAAGTCGCGCCAACCTAACCTGGTATTGGGAAATTGGGCCCCCAGGCACTGGCGGTTCTAGGGTTCGAGTTTCGAGGGAGCTTTCGATTAGTTTCATCAGCGAAAGGTTGTTGACCGGGGGGGGGGGGGGGGTTGTCTACGCGGAGAGTCGCTGATCGGGAGGGGTGGGGGTGGGTGGGGGGGGGGGGGGAGGGTTAACGTCCGGTCGTCAACGCGAGAAGTCATGCACCGCTGAAATGGGAGAGTGTCGTATCAAAATCTAATATCTGCGCTAAAGAATCGTCAGGGGGTGATTTTTTCCCCTAATTATCACTTCTTACAGCCAATGTAGGAACACGCAGGGGGGGGGGGGGGGGGGGAGGGGCATTCTTGTATTGAATGCCCCTCATGCTCTTGTGTGTGTGTGGGGGGGCATTTTCCCCTAATGACCCCCCCCCCTGGATCCGCCAGTGTCCCAGGTATGAATACCGCGGCATGAAGTGTCATTTACTGGCTCGACATCGCGACTTTTGTTGACAGTGCGTTGCACACTGTCAACAAGAGTCGTTGGAACGGCAACATGTTCATCCAAATTCGTCCGTTCGACCCCTCACCCATATCCGCCTCAATTCCCGTATCCGGCTCAGTGTTACTCAATGTATAACTGAAGACAACATGCAACTGCATCATATAAAGTATACACAGGCGCAGCGGCTGGTACAGTCAATACAGCCTGTGTAGCAACAGCCATAGTTGCAGACGACGGACGAGCACGAGGTACGTACAGAGCCTGCAGCCATTCAAGTCCTGCAGGGTAAGCTCCGTTGGAACCCAAGTCAATTTATATCATTTAAAATTAGACGACAAACAAAATAAACTCATCCTACTCATCCACACTCGTCTTCTGAAGATGTCTATTGTGTGAAAGCAGAAAAGCTTCCCGGCATGTCCAGCTGATTATGTGTTGTGCCCTGTGGTGCGTATACACACAGTCTGTAGCTTCATGTGTGTGGTGTCGCCGCCAGTCACTGCGTGTCGGTCCGCTCAGCACACAGTCTGTAGCTTCATGTGTGCGGTGTCGCCGCCAGTCACTGCGTGTCGGTCCGCTCAGTTCCAACTCATAGAGAAGTTCTCACAAACCGTGATATTTAAAACAAGACGTAAATGTACTCAAGAGGGTAAGCCGGTACCCGCTGGGCGCCACTGCGGCCACGCCCTGCCCGGCCGCCCAGACACAACTCCTCGACGCCGGCTCCCCCGGCGCCAGGTCACGGCCGGCGAAGGTGACCTTGACCGGCCGAGGGTCAACCGCCATACATAAACTTACGGGCCAACATCTACGTACAAGTACGACACTAAAATGTGATTGTCTTAGCAATTCCACTGGCTGATGAGAACATTGGTTTTAAGAATGAATATGTACATTAGAGATGCACTTCAAAGCTAACAACTTTGAAAATCTGATGAGGTAGAGTACTTCAAGCAAGGTTAGCAAGTCGGCCCCAATCAATGTGGTGAGAATGCTAACTTTTTGACAAAAAAGAAAGGCTTATCACAAGCTTAGCTTTTAAGTTTCTACTGAAACTGTGTAGATAAATATATATTTGCTGTACTGGTTTTAGATCATATTTATGTCCAAATACATTTGAGCTAGGTGTACTAAAATGCCTACGAATACATCTGGACACTGGACAGTACCATACTGTGCATGGTTACATTACAACAATAATTTGAAATTGGTTTGACTATGTCACTTTACAATTATTCAGCAATGACCAATTTATGAGCAATGAGCACCTAAGACGTACAATTTCGCCTCATTTTGCAAGCTGGAATCAGTTAGGAAACTAAATAAGGACAATTATACCTGTTAAAAACAATGGAAGGTGAATATTCTCTCTCAAAGAGATAACATATTCATGGTACTGCAGGCTGAAACCTAGTGGCCAAGAAAACATTCACATTTTGAAAAGAATTATAATACAAATGACCAAAGGATGGCCTCTCATCACTCTTATCAATATGAAATTCAATATTTTGCATGGCAAAGCATGAACCAATATATATATATAGGTAGTCATTGTTCAAGCATTGCACTGATGAATACAAGTGCACAATATTTTGGCAGTTTTCTGTTAACAACAGGGCATGTCATGTGTAGTGAATGTTTGCCTCATCCTGAAACACATTGGGTAAGAAAAGGTATAATACTCAGGTGAAAACACCTGAACACCAATAGCAGAGTCTGGTATTTTGACATAATTAGAGATTGGACCTTAACCCTATTTGTAACAGGCTCCTGGCTACCCCTATTTGTAACAGGGGGGGGGGGGGGGCGGATTCCGCCCCCCCCAGAGATCTCGGGATCTACCCGTCCGATTTTCAAAAATGAAACGGCGTTTGGTTCCCCTCAACACGATCTACCTTTTTAAATAATAAAAAAATCTAAATTTTTGATAGGGGGGCAACAGGGGGGCAAAAACCACAAATTTTAGTGGTATTTTTGATCCCACATAGCTTTCATGTTTATCGACCGATTTTAACACAATTAAAATGAATCGATTGAGATTGAATTGGAAATTGATATATGACAGTGGCGTTTGAAAATTCAAAAATCATAGGCGTGTGCAGGTCACTCAATATGGGGGTGAAGTAAATGCGTAATACACATTTTTTTGATGTGTTTTTTTTAAAGAAATGAAATGGTATGTGATTGTGACATTAGGCAAAACAGTTAAAAATCATATTTTTTGCCATAGGCGGTACCAGGTTAGCGAAAAAGTGGGGTAAAATTGGAAAAATATTAACCGCAGACAAGCTGCTACCCAGCACTATAAATATGTTACTGATCATAGATAGTTCCTTTTTGCATGTTGTACTTCATAATAGGCGTATCCAGGATCCAAACTGGGGCGGCTCAATACCTTTTGATAAGTATATTAACCGCTATTATGATACTAACTAGTCAACAGTGACTATTTCACTTACAACTTCAATTAACATTGCTTACCCCCCTTTTACTCTACCTGGACTCGCCTATTATCTTATAATCGTTCGTAGAGTAGCCTGTGGTGCGTGTTTCATCCGAAAACTACAGTATGTTATGTCATTGTACGCCCATGCCTCTTAGTTTCCTTGCAATAATATGACCCCCTTTCTTCCATTCCTGAGCGCGCCTCTGCAAAAAATGACTTTATTCCCTTTTCTGGCCTCATATGTGCATATATTAATTATAAGCTAACCGTCTATTGCGCCGTTATCGCTGGCATATCGTCATCACCAAGTCAGTCACCCACCTTTTCATGTGCCTGAACACGCCCCTGAAACTCTATATGTAATAAATTATGCAAATAATGGAAGCAGAAGCTATCTTTTACATCTTGATAACTATAAATGTCCCTTACATTGCTCTATTTGCTTCCCGCCAAGCATTGAATATTTCCTGGAAACCCCCCTTTTTCAAGCCCCTGAAACCGCCTCTGCCATGAAATTTTAATGATATTTCGTTAATATCAACTAATTTGCACTTGTTGCAATCACCGTGAACCAATGTAACCCCTTCATACTTGAGGCAGTTACGA
The DNA here is from genome assembly GCA_036785665.1 of Chirona hameri. NCBI lineage: Eukaryota > Metazoa > Arthropoda > Thecostraca > Balanomorpha > Balanidae > Chirona > Chirona hameri. The sequence goes on from JAXIVJ010004870.1 coordinate 75,662, forward strand.
AGAAACCGTGAAGACCGCATTTCCGTATTATCGCCAAATATCGCCTCCGAACCCACCCAAAACTGTACCCTGGAACCACCTCTGTTCAGGTGAAGAACTCAAAATTTTGACTACAAATGCGGTATTCAATTCTATGAAAAGTCCCAAAATTTAATGGGCCTGCTCCCAGCCGTTCTGGAGATATCTGCGAAAAACATGAGGGGGGGGGGGGCGGAATCCGCCCCCCCCCCTGTTACAAATAGGGTTAAGTAGGTACCTATTACATTACGTAACATGCTGCATCACGATCAAATCTTATCCCAAATGATATTTCCTCATTAGCTAAAACATCAATGAATGTACCAGTTCTATGCTTCAATTTCCATTTGTAGTCTAATGCTTTACATTCATCGGTGTATAATTATACTAAAATTATACTAAATAATATACTAAAACAACATCATTTTGAGCAAGTACCAACACAGGATTGGTATCCATCTTTCTACCTACTCTTCATTTATCACCAAATATCCAGCCTATTTTCAAGGTGGGTACGCCAGGCAATTACGGCGCCACCATGGGGGGGGGGGGGCAATGGTGGCAGTCTGCCACCCCTGCCATGACTCTGGGGTGGCATAGGCACCCCTAGAATTTAGGCAACCGTCAAAATTGTACTGATACTGTTTTGTCAAAATTGTGGATTCCGACCGCTGGGAACATATATGGAACAGTTCCCTTCGTCGACCAATGCAAATTGTAGTCTCGTTAGTCTATATTGCTATTGAAACTATTATATCATCATGACCATAATATTCGCCAACTTGACCGAAAATTTCGCTCTGTATCGGGTAATCTAAATTGACTTATCTTACCGAGAGCACGACAATGTAACAGCTGTGCCTGTGCCACTGGGCGGGGCAGGACAGGGTGGCTGCAACGGGCAGAGCAGGGCCAAGCAGGGCGGGGCAGGGTAGGGCGGGACAGGACAGGGAGGGACAGGACAGGACGAGACAGATATGGGGCAGAGGCGGGGCAGAGGCGGGGCAGAGGCAAGACAGGGCTGAGGGCAGGACAGGGCAGGACATGGCAGGATATGGCAGGATATGGCGGGAAAGGGCAGGACAGGACAGGGCAAGCTGGCCGCGGGTATCGCCACTGTGGCTGAGATGCGCGAGGTGCGGGAAGTGTCAGACAGGACCACTCGCCAGGATCGCGACCTGTTTGTGCCCCGGTATCCATCTTCCATCATTCACTGAGATGGGGAAGAGGCGCTTCAGCTGTCGCGGTCTGGCACTGTACAACTCCTCGCCGCCACCAGACCTGCTGGAGCTTCCCGTGCCGCCGTTTGCTCCCCGCCTAAGGCGACACCTGTCGGCTCAGTCTACCGCGCCCGAATGACTCTATTAGCCGTTTCCCGGGCCCGTGTGTGATGTGCTTCATTTTGACCTGTATGAATGTGTGAGTGGCCGTATTGCGCATCCGCCTGACCGACCTTCTTCCTTCGAGAGGTTGTTACCACCTCTCGTCCTTCCGACGAGAGGTGGTAACAACCTCTGTTACCACCTCTGGTAACAACCACACGCTTGTTGGGGATCACTTTAATATACGTCTGAGTCTGAGTCTGAAGACAGAGTTGAGCAAGACAAGGCAGGGCAAAGAAAGACAAAGGTGGGACAGGGCAGGACAGATGTGGAGCAGGGCAGGACCGAGGCAGGGCACGACAGGGCAGAGCCGGAAGGGCAGGGCAGACGCGTAATATTGTAATATAATAAATACAATATAATTAATGTTAACCCGTGCACAGCCGGAGTTCACGCCAACCACAGACTGCCGGGAGGGGGCAGATAGCTGCCCCCTTAACCCTATTTGTAACAGGCTCCTGGCTACCCCTATTTGTAACAGGGGGGGGGGCGGATTCCGCTCCCCCCGGAGATCTCGAGATCTACCCGTCCGATTTTCAAAAATGAAACGGTGTTTGGTTCCTCTTAACACGATCTACATTTATAAATAATAAACAAATATAAATTTTGGATAGGGAGGCAACAGGGGGGCAAAAACGACAAATTTTAGTGGTATATTTGATTCAACATAGCTTTCATGTTTATCGACCGATTTTAACACAACTAATAGGAATCGATAGAGATTGAATCGGAAATTGATATATAACGGTCACGTTTGAAAATTCAAAAATCATAAGCGTGTGCAGGTCACTCAATATGGGGGTGAAGTAAATGCGTAATAAAACCATTTTTTTATATTGTTTTTTAAAAATGAAATGGTATGTGATTGAGACATTAGAAAAAACAGTTATAAATCATAATTTTTTGCCATAGGCGGTACCAGGTTAGTGAAAAAGGGAGGTAAAATTGGGAAAATATTAACCGCAGACAAGTTGCTACCCAGCACTATAAATATGTTACTGATCATAGATAGTTCCTTTTTGCATGTTGTACTTCATCATAGACGTATCCAGGATCCAAACTAGGGCGGCGCAAGACGTTTGATAAGTATATTATCCGCTATTATGATACTAACTAGTCAACAGTGACTATTTCACTTACAACTTCAATTAACATTGCTTACCCCCCTTTTTACCCTACCTGGACTCGCCTATTACCTTATAATCGTTCGTAGAGTAGCCTGTGGTGCGTGTTTCATCCGAAAACTGCAGTATGTTATGTCATTGTACGCCGATGCCTCTTCGTTTCCTTGCAATAATATGACCCCCTTTCTTCCATTTCTGAGCACGCCTCTGCAAAAAATGACTTTATTCTCTTTTCTGGTCTCATATGTGCATATATTATTATAAGCTAAACTTATATTGCGCCGTTATCGCTGGCATATCGTCATCACCATGCCAGTCACCCCCCTTTTCATATTCCTGAACGCACCTCTGAAACTCCATATGTAATAAATTATGCAAATAATGGAAGCAGAATCTATCTTTTACATCTTGATAGCTATAAATGCCCCTTACATTGCTCTATTGGCTTCCCGCCAAGCATTGAATACTTCCTGGAAACCCCCCCCCCTTTCAAGCCTCTGAAACCGCCTCTGCCATGCAATTTTGTATGGTATTTCATTAACATCATCTAATTTTCACTTGTTGCAATCACGGTAAGCCGATGTAACTCCTTCATACTTGATGCAGTTAGGAAGAAACCGTGAAGATCGCATTTCCGTATTTTCGCCAAATGTCGCCTCCGAACCCACCCAAAACTGTGCCCTGGAACCGCCTCTGTTCAAGTGA
>JAXIVJ010004871.1:0-30000 GCA_036785665.1 Chirona hameri
TTATTTTGCATGGATTTTTATAATTTAAAATTTAAACTAATTACTTTTAACTAACTAACTAAAAAATAATTTAAACTTCAACTCGGTGATCTTTTACATGGAGTATGATGGGTGTTGTATAATGTATATGTTTATGTCAGCCGCTGTGTGAGTGTGTGATCATGGAGTGTATTTTACTTTCCTAGTGTGCATGCTGCTGAGTGTCTTTTTAACATGTCTCTGCCCTTTAACCATGACGCGACACTCAGAATAGCCGTTTTATGTATCGGAGTGTTTGTACTGTGAAATACAATACAATACAATACGACTAATGTAGATTTTGATGCGTGAATGAATTTTTCAATAATTTTTTAAAAATCGTATACAAGTCTGGTGGTTTGTGCATTTATCATTACATATAAATAACTTACCTGTAGTCATCAGCAGGGAAACGGTGACAAGATACTCCCGGTGTCTTTCTGGTATTGGGACATACCAAAACTGATCAGTATTGAACATTACGTGAACTCGGCATGGTTTGAACGTAAAGAAAGAGGAAAATTATTCGTATTCGATATTCGTTTCATAAAGATAGTTCTGATCGAGCCTGATGGTCATCACAAGTAGGTAGAAAGCATACGCAGACATTAATAACGAGCGATCGCAAACTGCTACCGATTGAAAACACGAATAACTAACGTCTTCATTGCGTCTTCATCAATCAACGAATAAAAGCCTATGTTGCTATGGTGATGCTAAATCGGGTTCCAACCTTCTCCGAGAACTATGAAATGTGGATAATTTAGCATGTCCTGAAAATTGTGTCGGAACGCAAAAGAGGAAGTCCGTTTCAAGATTGATCACGAACTAAATCCCCCTAACTGGCACACATTTTCACACTGTTCTGGTCGTTGATAACTGTTCAGTCGCCAATCCCTGCTATTCTCTTATTCCCGGTATGAGTAACTCATGACGTTATATTTTTATATTGAATTTTGTGGCCTTTAGTGACTAGATAGAGAACATAAATGCCAGCACTGCGTTTATGTGACAAAATTGGTCTAGAAACATGCATTTTTGGTTTAGATTGATAAATTTCAAATTTTGACCTGAATTTTGAGGAATTTCTTTTTTAGAACAAATCATTTTTACACATGTTTGTAGTTTGGATTTCACAAAACTTCAGGGCAGAAAAGCTCAATTTACTATTTATAAACTAGTTCACAAAGATATTGTTTGTAGAAATGTTTGCAATTGCACATGTTCTATTTCTCAAAGGTTGACTGAGGTGAAGAAATGTTTGCAATTACAAACTTGTAATTTCAGTGGGTCAGAGGTTCTGAATTTAAGAAACTGCATTGATAGTTGACGTTTTACTGTTGAAGTTATTTCCTTGGTGAGGTTGTTACGTTTCCCAGGTTGTTAAGGCAATTATTTAGTTTATACATAGGTATAGCTGCCGGGAAAAAGAAATCCCGAGAAATTCTAACAGGAATCAACAGCTTTGACGTCCACTGCACCTTACCAATTGCGCTATGATGTGGGGGGCGCCTCCGCGCGGAGAAACCGCATGGCGATATAATTGCAGCGGTCAACGATGTCTTGTGCAATGTGCAGTGAACCTTCACTTTTTACAACTTAGGAAATCGGCTAGGTTAGGTGAAAAAATGGTCCAGAAATTCAACGATCTTTCTTTTGTTTGAGAGTAGTTCTGTTGTTATCATTATCATCCGGATCTTTCTTTTGTTTGAGAGTAGTTCTGTTATTATCATTATCATCCGACACCCGGTAAATGGGCAAATTCGGCTTACTCTAATTGCTTACCAAGATGCATTTTTACGGAGTTTGCATTCCGATGAAATGTTAATGAAAAAATAATTATTCTTATAACTAATTTAATTTTGACTAACAAAGCAAACCACAATGGAAATATTTGTTAAATAAATTAGTTAACAATCAAATTATTTGTCATTAGCACCAACTTTAACCCGCGCACTGCAGGGGGTTTGCGCCGAACACGAACTGCAGGGAGGGGGGGGGGGGGGCGTTGATTTCCGCCCCCGTGAAATTTCGAAAACTACGCTACGTAGCGACAAGCGGAAAACTGCATTTGATAGCTTGATACAAGTGCTATCGAAAGTATTCAGTATTTATTTAGGTCAGGTAAAATTGAGGTCACCAGAGGTCACCAAAGGTCAAATTTTCATTTTGTCTCTCCTGTTTTAGGACTTTGCTCCAGAATTTCCCATATATCTCGGACACTATGCTAGTTAGAAACAAACGAAAAAAACCAACGCCAGCCAGTTAAATTTCCAATCGAAAAGATGCCCTCAAAGTTGATTTCAGGTCAATATTTGAGGCTTCAGAGGTAAAAAAAGAAAACAAATGCTGTTGTTTTTGCAAAATCGTTTTTCGCTATTAACCTTTTACTTAATAATGATAACGGAAAACTGTTTTTGCCATTGTGTTTATCTCGTCAAGGTTATTTTAATAATCTACATGGTGACCTTATTAAGTTAACTTAACAAAATTGACCTCAGGTCAATGTCAAGTGGTGACCCAAGTAGGGCATCTTGCATTTGAGAAGACGAGTCTCGACGAGAAAAACACATTGCTGTCTGTTGCATTTCTCTATCTTTACTATGTCGGGAGTTATTGACAAAGAAGTGATGGTGACCTCGCATGACCTCAAATGACCCCATAGGGGTCACTGAACAAAACTTACGCTTGGATCATCAATAATCTTCTATAACAAGATGATCCAAAAGTAATTGGACTAATATCATGCATATCCTTGAAATAGGAAGCATTTGTATATTTCCCCATTTACTTATTATGGGGAGGTTACGAAATTGACCTGACCTTAGGTCGCCGATATCAAAATTCCGAGATAAACGAATTGTAAGTATTTATGCCTTTATGATACCCTGTAAGTTTCAAACTAATCGGTGAGAAACTCTGGCTTAGGCACAACTGTAGCTCCGCCCCTGTAGCTCAGTGGGAGAGCGCTGGACTTCTGACCTATCCCGGTAGTGGCAGCCCGGGTTCGAGTCGCTTCGGCGCTCGCTATTTGCTCCTGACTGGGATGGCCTGTGGCCGGTGGCGGCGGTCACACTCAAGGCCAGGTGACGTCAGAGGGCGGGGCGGTCCGTGTCCAGGTATGCCGGGCACGTACAACTTTCGTCTCTAAATTCTGCCGGCCAACAGGAATTGCGCGATCGGGTGGTGAGGTCAGGACCTGCGCAACAAGCTCTGCTTAGCGCGGGTCCTGATCTCGGAAATCCATCCATACAAAACATTCGGACTAAATTTATTATTTAAAAAAACTGAAAAAAATTGGAGGTGGGGTCACTTGACCTGGTCTGGTGACCTGACCTGAGATGACCCGAGGTTATTTTTCTCAAAGTGTGCGCAATTGATGTCCTAACAGGTGTGGCAAACCCCGGCGGCGTTGCGCGCCGCCGTTTTTTTTCGCTATCTGCGAAAAACCTGAAGGAGGGGGGGGGGGCGGAAATCAACCCCCTGCAGTGTGCGGATTAATACAAGCGTTCTTGATTTCAAATTTTCCTGCTGTACTAGGATTTTGCTTACAATTTTCTTTACAAGCGGTAATTCAGAGGTGGTGAATGTTTGTGAAATAGCTTTTTGTGAGGTTTGCAATATTTTCTTGCGTTTGTAATCGCAAACATGTGTAATTACTAACTTTTTGTGTGAAATTGGCCTCAGATGTGACTCTCAGGGTAGCCTCGAAAGGGTGGCCGGATGCCGTCTTATTTGAGCGTTAAACGCGGTGTCCGGGAAAACGGATATGGCCTTGAGAGGGTAACGGCTTGGGCGTCCAGAAGGCGCCTCGAAGCCAGGCATCGCCCTCACTCGATTCCAGCGTGTTCGGGAGGTAGTTCGTTACGCTATGGGGCGGGGTTAGGCTCTAACCCTGCCCATGGGATAGGTTTAGAGCATGGTGATATTATATCGCACTGGCGTTAGGGTAGATTAAAGTAGATTAATGGAGTTGAATCAACTATGAGTTTTTACGCGCAGTGACGGAGGCGAGAATGTTTCACGGAGCCCATCATAAGCGGTTCAGATCACCATATGACATGACACCGTCATGTCAGCTGTGTTAAACCCACCGGTCGTTACCAACCGTGTGAGTCGATGGCGCTAGCTAGCATTACTCACTGAATCACCCATTCAAGGAAGCATGTCGTGTGGGAGACGGCCGGCTACCTAAGTCCCCAGAGTAACAAGGGAGTGGCAGACGTGCCTACCCTCCTTCCCCCACACTGACCTGACGGCTGACCTTGACCTTAGCTTGACACTAACTTCACTTAAATGAAGTCAGATGGTAAAATGACTATCACTATCGAATTATACGTGTAAAATAGCCCAACATGTGTCGCATGACTTTTGAAGATCTTTTGCGCAGAGTACCTTTTGTGACCTGCCCTTGACCTTAACCTTTGCCAACAGGGGCATTCCACGACAAATCGGCAAAAAATAATTAAATTTGACAACCTCACATTTTTGCAAATTCTGAAAATGGGTTTATAGGGTTATTTCGGGCGCTAAAGCAAGCTGTGACAATGCTATTTTTTCAGATCAACGGTCACCGAGTTACAGCCTCGGGAATTTTTTAGATGTCATGTTGAAAGGCTATCTTTGATCGCCTGTAGCTTGTCAAAGAACAGCACGAACGTAATATATTTTTTTTATGGTTGAGCTCGCACTGATGCGAGGAAACTTTTGGCAATTGCAATTGTTTGTTTTTGACCCCATGACCTCGTATCCTAGTTTTCCATGAAATACCTTGATCTGTGGCACCAAAAAAAGAAGCATTTTTGTTTGAAACCAAATCAGACTTTCTGAATATAAAAAAATGTAAAAAAGCGTTTTGCCTAAAACGAGTACTTTTAAGCTTGGCAAAAACTCCCGGTAGGCGGCGCTGCGAAAACATATCAGTGTATCTTCGGACTGGGTAAAGATATCGAGATGCAGTAATAAGCATTACCGAACGATGCTGGTATGTAGATATTTGTGATCGAGGCGTTTTTTGAAATTACTGCACGAGCGCAGCGAGTGCAGTAGTTTTGAAAAACGCCGAGATCACAAATATCTACATACACAGCAGAGTTTGGTAAGTCTTTTACCGTATGCCGCCATCTGCTGAGCCTTTCATATGTATAATCAAGAAAAACCATTCTTTGATTTATGCCATGGATTTTTTGATAGTAGCTCAGATGAAGAAACGAAGGACAAAATCAAAAACTTCGTTGAAGGAGCCAGATCGACAGAAACAAAACGAAAAATCGAGTTGACATTGCAGGACGAAAAAGCAACCCCTCTGTGCGAAAAACGAGCGTAAAACGGGCGCTTGATGCCGGCTGCCCTCGTGAATATGTGGCCCAAGTAACAGGTCATAAGAGCGTCAGGAGCCTCGGACGTCAGTATAATCTACAATAGTATAATAACAATAGCGTCAGTATAATCTACGGTAGTGCGGTATGCCAGTGCATAATGCGGAAAATACCACACTCCACGCGCTAATGCTGTTTACATTGCTCGGCATATGGTAATGTTGTTTACCATATGCCGAGCAATGTAAAAAGCATTAGCGCGTGGAGTGTGGTATTCTCCGGCGTTTTTCCAAACTACTGCACTCGCTGCGCTCGTGCAGTAATTTCAAAAAACGCCTCGATCACAAATATCTACATACCAGCATCGTTCGGTAATGCTTAGTACTGCATCTCGTACTGTTGTTCTAAGTGTGATATTCTAAGTATTCTAAGAGGAAAATGTGGGAATACTTTTGTGATCTGAAGTCAAGGTCAAGGTCGTATTTAAGGTCAAATATTGCAGGTAGCGCTTTGAACACATGTATGTGTATAACTGGACTGGGTAGAGATATCGAGATGCGGCAAACGACAGCGGATAGGTCTAAGTATTCCGAGACGAAAATGTAAAATACTTTTGTGATGTAATGTGAAGATCAAGGTCATATTTAAGGTAAAATATTGAAATTGCGCCCCCAATATGACCTTGACGTTGGTAGATATATCGAGATGCAGTAACGACAGTGGATAGGTCTAAGTATTCTGAGAGGAAAATGTAAGAATATGTTTGTGATCTGAGGTCAAGGTCAAGGTCGTATTTAAGGTCAAATATTGCAGGTAGCGCTTTCAACACATGTCTGTGTATCTCTAGACTGGGTCGAGATATCGAGATGCTGTAAACTACAGTGGATAGGCCTGAGTATTCTGAGACGAAAGTATACCTATACTTTTGTGATCTGAGGTCAAGGTCAAGGCCATATTAAAGATCAAATTTTGAAATTGCGACCTTAAATATGACCTTGACCTTGACCTCAGATCACAAAAGTATTTTTTGCATTTTCGTCTCAGAATAATTATACCTATCCACTGTCGTTTACCGCATCTCGATATTGACAAGCTACAGGCGATCAAAGATGGCCTTACAACGCGACCTCTCAAAAATGCCCGAGGCTATAACTCGGTGACAGATGATCTGGAAAAAAAAAGATTGTCACAGCTGGCTTTAGCGCCCAAGATTACCCTATAAACCCATTTTAAGAATTTTCACAAATATGAGGGTGTCAAGCCTTGGTTGATTTTTCGTGGAAAGCCCCAACAATCTCACTTTAGCTCAGGCGGGATGTGTATTATACATTTGTGAGCACTTTAGGTGATCATGGTCGCAATCCCAGGCGTTGGATGGAAAGTATGGCTCATAAACTCAAATGCCTCGATTTTTACCTTTGACCCGACCTTTACCTGCTATGTGACATCAATTCGATAATTTCGAGTATGATTTAGATTCGTCTCATTGTGAGCGTTCGAATGCCGCCTTGCACGTCTCGCTGCGATAATTGGTTCCGGAGATAACGAGGGGGCAATATTTGCCCCCCAAGTCTATGGCATTTGGCTGAGACCCCTGTCAATTAACTAACCATATGCCTATGTGCAAAAAGCTAATAGAGCCCAAGTCGGGCACTAAAATATTGTTCGCAAAAAAATAATTACTCTTAATTACCCTTGTAAATACAACGTTTAACATCCTTTCATCATATTGATGACCCACGAGAAGAAACAAAAAATATAAAACGTCTATGTTGATCTATAAGTAAACAAGAAACCAGTTTTTGCTACAGATTTCCCTTCTGCATAGTGCACAACCAGGGCACGACACGATTTAGACGCATGGAGCAACATAGATATAGAGTGAAAATGTGTCTGTCCTGACTCCTGTCACCTGTGTCTGTCCTGACTCCTGTCACCTGTGTCTGTCCTGACTCCTGTCACCTGTGTCTGTCCTGACTCCTGTCACCTGTGTCTGTCCTGACTCCTGTCACCTGTGTCTGTCCTGACTGTGTCACCTGTGTCTGTCCTGACTCCTGTCACCTGTGTCTGTCCTGACTCCTATCACCTGTGTCTGTCCTGACTCCTGTCACCTGTGTCTGTCCTGACTCCTGTCACCTGTGTCTGTCCTGACTCCTATCACCTGTGTCTGTCCTGACTGTGTCACCTGTGTCTGTCCTGACTGTGTCACCTGTGTCTGTCCTGACTCCTATCACCTGTGTCTGTCCTGACTCCTGTCACCTGTGTCTGTCCTGACTCCTGTCACCTGTGTCTGTCCTGACTCCTATCACCTGTGTCTGTCCTGACTGTGTCACCTGTGTCTGTCCTGACTGTGTCACATGTGTCTGTCCTGACTCCTGTCACCTGTGTCTGTCCTGACTCCTGTCACCTGTGTCTGTCCTGACTCCTGTCACCTGTGTCTGTCCTGACTCCTGTCACCTGTGTCTGTCCTGACTCCTGTCACCTGTGTCTGTCCTGACTCCTGTCACCTGTGTCTGTCCTGACAGCTGTCACCTGTGTCTGTCCTGACTCTTGTTACCTGTGCCTGTCATGACTCCTGTCACCTGTGTCTGTCCTGACTCCTGTTACCTGTGTCTGTCCTGACTCCTGTCACCTGTGTCTGTCCTGACTCCTGTCACCTGTGTCTGCCCTGACTCCTGTCACCTGTGTCTGTCCTGACTGTGTCACCTGTGTCTGTCCTGACTCCTGTCACCTGTGTCTGTCCTGTCTCCTGTCACCTGTGTCTGTCCTGACTGTGTCACCTGTGTCTGTCCTGACTCCTGTCACCTGTGTCTGTCCTGACTCCTGTCACCTGTGTCTGTCCTGACTCCTGTCACCTGTGTCTGTCCTGACCCTTGTTACCTGTGTCTGTCCTGACTCCTGTCACCTGTGTCTGTCCTGACTCCTGTCACCTGTGTCTGTCCTGACTCCTGTCACCTGTGTCTGTCCTGACTCCTGTCACCTGTGTCTGTCCTGACTCCTGTCACCTGTGTCTGTCCTGACTCCTGTCACCTGTGTCTGTCCTGACTCCTGTCACCTGTGTCTGTCCTGACTCCTGTCACCTGTGTCTGTCCTGACTGGGTCACCTGTGTCTGTCCTGACTCCTGTCACCTGTGTCTGTCCTGACTCCTGTCACCTGTGCCTGTCCTGACTCCTGTCACCTGTGTCTGTCCTGACTCCTGTCACCTGTGTCTGTCCTGACTCCTGTCACCTGTGTCTGTCCTGACTCCTGTCACCTGTGCCTGTCCTGACTCCTGTCACCTGTGTCTGTCCTGACTGTATCACCTGTGTCTGTCCTGACTCCTGTCACCTGTGTCTGTCCTGACTCCTGTCACCTGTGTCTGTCCTGACTCCTGTCACCTGTGTCTGTCCTGACTCCTGTCACCTGTGTCTGTTCTGACTCCTGTCACCTGTGTCTGTCCTCTAAATGTCATGTAATATCCTGCAATGTTTCAACTGAAGTGCCACCATACATGCAATATAACTTAACCCTCGCCCTACGGGAGCTTTTTCACCTTCGCCCTACGGGGGGGGGAGCTGACAGGCCCCCTGTTAACTTCCCAACCAAGCAACTTAGAGCAATGCGGTAAGAACCAGCATGCTGCCTGTCATGGGAGGAATCTAACAGTATGCGATTTTTAGGTTTCAGGTCAACGGGTGACCTTCCAGGTCAAGTGAATGACCTCGGATCAGAGTTCGCCACGGGCCGGGCTGGCCCTATGGGCCACGGACCGGGCCTGGGCCGGGCCTGGGCCGGGCCTCAATTTCAAGGAAATCACCGGGCTTTGGACGGGCCTGGGCTGAGAATGTTGAAGTAATGCGCGCAAGCTCAGGTCAGACCTTAACAAATATTTTAACCAGCAGTTCACTTCCACAGCAACACACTGTTGTGACTGTGGCTTTTTTGTTAGCATAATTGGTTCATTGTTTCACATTTATAGTATACAAGTACATATGCTAGGATAATTATTGCAAATTTTGTGAAAATAATTATATGCTTAATCTGAACGGGCCGGATCGGGCCTGGGCCTCAATATTATGAATTTGACCGGGCCTAGTCCGGGCCTGAACTTGGTGTCCATGGGCCCGGGCCGAGCCGGGCTGGGGCTGTGGCTGGGGCTGGGCCCGGGCCGAGGCGGTGGGTCCGTGACGAACACTGCCACGGATCGATCACGTCCAGAACAGCGATTTGGTCTGTCAGAAAACCTAAAAATTATAAATTGATAAATGTAAAAAAGACATGTTCCCAGACCAATTTTGTCTCATAAATACAGAAAAGGTAATTATTTGTTCGTATCTTGTCAAAAAAAGTCCAAAAAAGTTATTTCGAAAAATGACGTCATGAGTTTCTTACACTTAGGGAGCCATCACTCAGTCAAAAATAGAGATATTGCTTTACAATTTGGTTTGGGTATGGTCCATACTCAGTTCTTTCACAAATATTCCGGTTTTTGAACATTTTTGAAAATTTTGATTTTGTGGTGATTTAAACAAAAGTTTTTTTTTGCATTTCAGGGGCCAAAAACCCCAAATTTCGGAAATCCGAGATCACCATTTTAAAGAGAATTCCATTTTGTATCTTTGCTCAATTGTGTTTGCATTGTGCTTTCGAATTCTGGTTTCTACGATTTTTCAAATATGTATCGTTTTTCCACCAACATGATGTATTCAAAACATCATTATCTCCCAAACTATTCAACCATTTTGAATTAAATTTGTACAGCACACGTATAATTGTTGTATACTTAGCTACTGAAAATTTCAGTAAGATACGCCGCATGTGTAAAAGTTATTCAAGACAAACCTAAGGGAGGCGGGGGGGGGGGGGGGCGGTCAGGCGAGGATTAATATTGCAGCTACAAAGCAGTATTTGAGCTAAACTATTTATATGACCCATTTGAAGCTTATGGTGTCGACATATCGTTCTAAAGCAAAGCCAGTCGTCAGGAGCTCTTTTATATTACGATATATTTCATTTCCGCTCACCTCTCTCCTCGCTGCTTCACATGTGTGCTGTATTTGCCCCGGTTCAAAACTCCAGTTCCCCCCTCCTGCTCCTTGTACCGTGGCTGCACCTGCGTCCTTCACTATGGAGAGGCGACGCGGGCGACGCGGCGACGTATAGCTGTACAGGCGACGCGACTGGATAGGCGCCACGAGGCGACTCGGCGACGCGGGCGACGCGGCGACGCGACGTATAGCTGTATAGGCGACGCGACTGGATAGGCGCCGCGAGGCGACACGGCGACGCGGGCGACGCGGCGACGCGACGTATAGCTGTATAGGCGACGCGACTGGATAGGCGCCGCGAGGCGCCGCGGTTGATGTCCGTGTGCCACCGGGCCGGCCCGCTGTGTGTTTGTCTTTCTGGCACTTCACTGGCACCAGACTGGCACAGTCACTACCAAACCGGCCGGCTAGCTGGCACCTGACTGGCACTGGCACCTGAATGGCAACTGTCCCCGCCACACCGGCCGGCTGGCACTTGGCACCTCCGGGCCGGCCGGCCGTCTGGCACCCGATTGGCACCTGGCACCCGACTGGCACTATCGGGACGTCTGGACCGCCACCCACGGCCGCTCGCCGACGCCGCAGATCAATAGGGGCGCCTCATCGGTGGCGGCGCTGCGCCGCGCCACGCCGCACCGCGCCGGGTTCGTAGGGCCGTCCGATCGACACCACCACCAGCCGAAGACGGGACGGCGCGGCCCATAGAGCGATCGGTGCAGGGGTTATCGATAGGCAGGGTGTCCAGGTGTGTGAACAGGGTAGGCATGGAATACATGGGATTCGGTTACATGTAGAAGGTTTCGCAAGAAGTGATATGATTAGTCAGTGGTGGTGAGCAGTGGTGGGTAAATTCCGTTGCTCCGTTATACTGTTACAGGGGCGCAGCCAGACCTTCAGACAGGGAGAGGGGGTGGCAAGGCCCTGGGAGAGGCCCCCACCCCCAAAATACCTCTGAATATGACAAACTCTACGGATTTCGGCCACTTTATTTTGTGAGGCCCCCTTTTTAACAACTTTTCTTCGTCTACTTTTGATGAGCTGGATTGGACCAGGACCCTCAGTAGGCATTGTACTAAGATCATTACTAATTTGTTTTGTTACGTACAGGAGAGAAAACCTATCTTAGCTGACAACAGGTCGGGATCGGCTTTTGAGTGTGGGGGTGGTTGAAATGACTATAGATGTACACCCATTTTGATACGTGTATTTAAGTCTTTGCTGCATTGTGTTATGTGGATTTTCATGTTATAGTGGGTATGTACTTGTTAATTAGCGCCGCGAAGCGGCGCGAAATTTTTACGGTTTTGCCTGATAAAACCCAGAAATATAGGCAGTGGGCCTTGTAGCTCGGATAATAAGCTAAGAATGCTATTCATTCAATTCAGCGTTACGACGAACCGATGACGATGGCTATGGCTTCGTTATGACGATGACTACCGATGTGACGCCGGGAAGCGGCGTGAAAATGTTAATTTTAGGTCCTGGAAAATGAAATGTTAATATTGGAACCAGACGTGAGGTGAGATGGCTTGATGAGATGGTCCTGGCCTGTTTCCACTATTAGCTCTTCGGTCCAGCAAATTGTGCACCGCTGGAGCAGCTTCCGGGTGCCGATCTCCTCGTCTTTGCGTTCACGTCGCCTTTTTCGGAACTCGGCAAACTGGCTAAACATGTAGCCTGCTTGAAACTTAAAAGTAAATATTCTATGAAGGGAATGGGCCATGGGGCCAGCAATTCCCGCCAAGGAGAGCCTCTGTCAGACACTTAATTAAATTATGTTTCCCATTTTCCAAATTTGTATAAGCTATTGCGAAACTTGTGTTATCGGCGAAGCGGCGCGAAATTTTCCAGTTTTTGACATGGCATGGTCGAGAGGCCCCTGGACAGATAGCTGGATTTTGACTGCACTGCAAATGTAATTTTTACGATACATTTTTAATTTTTCCCGCAAAAGGTGTGTGTGTGTGTGTGGGGGGGGGGGGGTCGATCCACCCTCCCCCGCCTTCTAAAAGTGGGGGGAGTTTGCCCAGACCTACTCACGACCCTCCCGTCGGCGACGCCACTGGCTGACAATTATTTCAGCACACACTCTCCTGGGAGGATTTTTTTAAAATTGTTTTGTACTACCAGCCCACCCACCCGAATTCAAAAGCGCATCAGACTTATCCAATTACCATTTTAAACCCAAGAAAACACTGCACCAGGTGGGTCAGAGTAGAGCACATTACCGTTCATTATGACCGCGCCGACCACGGCAAGCAGGCGCTCCAGCTATAGTAGGCGCTCCAGACGACGGCTAGCAACCCCTGGGCAGGCTCGTGGCCCCGGTTCACAGACTCAATGGCCCTCTGGCTAAGCTCGAGAGGACCATGAAAAGACTCAAACTCAATGGCCCCTTGGCAAGCCGAGAGGCCCCTGATCAGACTCTAATAGCCCCTGGGAAGGTTCGAGAGGCCCCTGAACAGGATCAATGGACCATTGGGAAAGATCGAGAGGCCCCTGAACAGACTATAATGGCTCCTAGGCAGGTTCAAGAGGCCATTGAACACTCAACGGGCCCCTGGGCAAGCTCCAGAGGCCCCTGGGCAGGTTCGAGAAGCCCCTGAACAGACTCAATTGGCCCCTGGAGAAGTGGACATGCTCTAGAGGCCCCTGGGCCGGTTTTGGGGTCCCATGAGTGGGCTCAATGGGCCCCAGGGCATGCTCAAAAAGCCCCTGGGCATGTTTTTGCGCCCTTAAGTGGGCTTAATGGGGTCCCTGGGCATGGTCAAGAGGCCCTGGGCCGGCTTCGAAAGCCCTTCAGTGTCTCTGAGGGCCCTTGCCATGCACCAGAGTGACCCTTGCCTGGTTCGAGGGCTCCTCTCACCTCTGTGACTTTTTAAAAGCCATTTAGCTAATGCAAATGGTATCTGGGCCAATCTCGGCGGGGCTCCCTGTGACCCGTAAGGGGGGGATTGCCCCCCTTGCCCCCCCCCCCCTGGCTGCGCCCCTGCTCTGTTACTGACGGAAATACAATGTTCAGCGCACGGAATAACGGACTCGCTACCCTTTTGAACATTGTAATGAACCAAGTAACTTACTTTCCTTACCAACTTAGCTCTTTACTCCGTAAGATTCCATTTGACGGGCTTCGGTGTGTGCATAACAATAGGGACTGCTGACCACAGACATAGGCGGTATGTTCAGACGCGCTGCCCGTGGCCGGTGGACCAATGGGCCCCTGGCGGTTAGACTGGCCCGCTGAGCAGAGGGCACACTGACCCCGGCGTGACCTTTCCACGCCGCGGGCTGCAGCCAGTTTAATGTGACCATGGAGCTGGATCGGAGAGATAATTCAGCGTCATGTAACCTTGACCGTAGTGGCGCCCGTAATCCCCAATCATCATTATCGAAAGAGATAATACAGTCAACATTGGTCATCCAGCGTGTATGGTTGAGCCGTTAACATCGAAATTAGCATGGGCTGGTTGTTAGGACGCGGTATAGATAGAACATAATAAAGTTAGTAGCACATCGGTAGAACCGAACATGTTTCGGTCGGTATTCTAATACCGCGAGTATTGCAGCAACGACCAGCGTCCGGCATGGCGGAGAGGTCGATGATTGTAGCGCCCCCTATACTCAGTACTCACCTGCAGCGCAGCAGATGGCGCTAGCAAGGGAGACTCAGTGACAAAGACGGCTACGTGAGGAGCGCACGACAGCGATGTCACCTTGATGGTGCCAATGAATGAACGCATATGGGTCGGGTCACTTTCTTTGTTCGGGGCCTATGCCGACGCCCCCGCCGACGGCACCCACCTATCTAAATTTGAGCTCAGGTTGTTTATTTTATTTTGTTTTATAAATATGATTTCGGGTGACAATTTAGCTGTCACTGCCGTTAACTTACATTTAATCAAGATCCTTATCCGATTTTTCAGGTGTTTATAAATAATAATCTACCCAATCAATATTTAAACGCAAAGTTTTGCAGTGGCGGCGCGTCCATTAAGGCACTTTAGGCAGTGCCTAACCAAAGTTCAGACCCTATTCTTGCACTGTTTTGTAAGAGTTTCGTTGTCTAAAATCACAGGAAAATACTACAGGAAGTTTTCCTGACATACATATTTTGCGTTCAAATGGCAACAAATTGACCATGCGCGGTCTTACAAGCTTATGTAGATTGCAGAGTAAGACTGCGTACTAAGATTTGCATGATTACATGCTTATGATACAGTTTCAATTTATCTGCCGTTAACTTATTACTATTCGTGCTTGTTTTTCCGTTAAAAAACAAAGGCTGCCAAAGCGGCGAAAACTTGGGCACTAAGGTACGCCTAAGCCAGCTAAAGCCAAAGTGTTTGACTAAAAGTCTTGGCTAGGACTAGTATATCGCCAATATTTTTGGCAGAAATTATATGGCCTCACCATTTGCGCTTAAAGGAAATAGTTCACCTTCAACATTAGTTTTAAACTGAGGTAGCAGTTTTGTAGCCCGTGTTGGGAAACCCCTATCTGCAAGTTTGCTTGACTGAAAAGACTCCAGCCGAATATATTTAATTTTTGGCGAAGGAATGCGGTGCTGGCGAAAGAATGTTGTACTGGTTCTAGCCCGGGAAGAGGCTATACCATCAGCCAATCAGCTTGTAGGTAGTGTTAGCAAGCGAACCGCCGGCCGCCAGTTGGCACATCTCCAATGCGAGTCTATCTTTACGCGACTACTTTCGAATCTGATTGGCTGAACCATTGTTTACATTCGCGTGACGTCAGGACTCTGACTCAGAGAGTATGCATATAGTTTTGATACAAAATACAAATTTACGGCCTTCTGTCCTGAATCGGCGCGATATAAGGCCATTTTTGACAATATAAAAAGAAATTGTATTAAAAAATATAATCAAATCTTGTTTGGTAAAAAAAAAATCAAGGTGAACTATTTCCTTTAAAGCGGCGCAAACAAATGCTCTCGTTCATCGTGGGGCTTGCACTAACAGAGCTGGAGTTTCCGTGAGCCAGGGTGTTATGACGTCGCAAGCAAGCAAGCAAGCAGTTCACGCTAAATATTTCTTTACAAATAAATACATAAATAACTAAATATTTAGCGTTAACTGGTACAAATATATATGCTTGCAATATGCCACCATTGTTTTTTTTTAGCCCCCCCCCACTGTATCTTCAGAACCAATGATCGCAGCGGGACGCGCAAGGCGGCATTCGAAAGCGCTCAATGAGATAAACCGAAAACAAACTTACAAATTTCAGATTAAGGTCACATGTTGTTAGGTGAAGATCAAGTCAAACGTCAAAATCGAGGTATTTGAGTTTATGGACAATACTTGCCATCCATGGCCTTCGATTGCGCCTATAATCACCCAAAGTGCTGTCAAAGGTATGATACATATCCCACATGAGCTAAAGTGAGATTTTTAGAAAAGATCAAGGTCAAGGTCAGGTCACAATAGGTCACTACACACAAAATATCTACGAAAGTCATGTAGCACATGTTTTATGGATGATTTTACGCGTATAATTCGATAGTGGTAGTCATTTTACCGCTTGACTTCATTTGCGTGAAGTTAGTGTCAAGTTCAGGTCAAGTTCAGGTCACTGAAGGTCAACATTTGAAATTGATAAATCGAAATGAAAAAACATGTTTCTATATCAGTTTTATCTAAAATAACAGTGCTGTCAGTTATATGTCTGTATCCGGTCAATAAAAGCCAAAAAACGCAATTTCAAAATATGACGTCATGATTTACCCATACTTTATATGCCATGACAGTCAAAGAAGATGATATCATTTTTAAATTTGATATGGTAGTTGTCCATATGTCGTTATCTGACATATATTCCGTTTTTTTCAATATCTTTGAAAAATGTGAAAAATGTGAAAAATTTATTTTGTGAGCATTTTTGCAAACAAATATTATTTTTTTTGATTTTTTTTGGGTCAAAAACCATTTTTGTTGTTGAAATTTTGAGATAGCTGGTTTGTAGCCCTTGCAATTTTCTACCTTTGAGCGTTTTTCGATTGCATTTTGCTTCATATGCGGCATTTCTACGGCCTGGCAAAGTTTAGCCGATTTTGGTGTCAAAATCGTGTTTAGTGACGTCACTAAATTCACTATATCTCGAAAAATGTCTGACTATTTTTTTGTTCTCAAAAGGTGTAAAAATGATACTCGGAAAGGTACTAAAATTCTGGCGTCGATATCTGCATTAGTTATTGAGATATTCCTATTATTCCTAAGGGGGGGTGGCTAATAAAAGCCCCCCCCCCCAGTGACTCGCGGGTTAAGAGACCGCCCTAGGGATCTCTCAAGCCACCTATGGGGCCCCTCAGACTGGTAAAGGCCTACTAAAGCATGGCAAGGGTCTCCTCAGTCTAATGCAGGACCCTCTTAGGCCTGCCCAGAGTTCTCTCAGACCCGCCAGTGCAGGCAATCTCAGACCAGCTAGTGTCCTCTGATACCAGCGTTAAGCTCTCGTAGATCTGACAAGGGCCCTCCAGACCTACCCCGGGTCTTCTCAGACCGAGGGCCCTCTCAGAGCGGCTGAAGTTCCCCAGACTAACCAATATTTCCCTCAGGCTGACCGAGGGTCTTCTTAAGCCGAGGTTCCCCAGACTAACCAATATCTCCCGCAGGCTGATGTTAAATTGTATCTAAGAGAGACGTAATGCCATCTTACCGACTCAGTGCCCTATCATGCCTCCATAGGGCCCTCTCAGACAGGTTAGGACCTTCTCCGACCGGTAAGGGCCCTCTTAGAATTGGCAGGGGCCCTTTCAGACAGGTTTAATGCCCTCTCAGACCTGGTGAATGGCCACTAAGGCCATCTGAGGACCCTCTCAGGGGGCGGAGGCTCTCGCAAACCGTCTAGGGCCCTCTCAGACTGGCCGGACCTCTCCTAGGGGCACGCCGTTTGTGGGCCCATCTTGCCTATTCTTTGTGCAACTTTTCTGATTTTTTTCCCCGAGGTTATCTCGGGTCACGACTCCAGGTCAGGTCAGGTGAATTAACCTCTAAATAAGCTTTAAAGGGAAATAATTACTATTTCCCACAACAATGGAGTTAGCACTTGCAATTGGGAGAGGAGACAAACTTATATGTACATCCATTCAGATTAAGCATTTACATATCTCTAACCAAGGTTATTTCAATTTGAAAACGCTTAAGCGTTCCACGCTGAAAACAAAGGTATCGGGAAGTACTAAGTACATTTTGTGTTGCTTAAATGTTTTTCCTGCTCATCAATAATTTATATTTGAATATAATTCCTCCATAAATCTAAAATGTGTCTTGTCTAACATTACCGAGGATTTGGATTAGCTCAAACATCATTTTTCAATACACAACAAGTGTTTGCAAATTGCTCTTCACTTTGATCGCCCATACCCTTGGTATTTCGTAGAAACAATTTATTTTTCGACGTCTCCATTACTGGTGCATGCAGCTCGTTTGTAGCATTTAAACATAACAACGCACAAATGTTGACATCACTGAATTATTTGCTAACATTGGTCTAATGGAGCTTAGACATCATTTAATCACTCAATTGTAAGCGTACGAAAACTGCTCTTCACTTTGGTCGCCCATGCACCTGGTAGGTATTTCGTAGATACAATCTAAGCTATTGTCACTTTTTAACATTGCACAAATTGAAAAAAGCGCGCTGCATATGTCGCGCTGCTAAATAATGAAGGACAATAACGATCATAAACTCCGAAAGAAGTATATGTACCTGTTTTTTAATTTCCTCAAAATTTAATTTTCGAAATATAAAAAGTTTTCATTCACTTTTAAATTGAGGCTCGATCAATGTAATGCACGGCACAATATAATGCAAAATACATCAATCAAAAGGTCCATATTTTATTTTAGGCGGCGTAACTAAAACAATTGAGTCACCAATTAATTTGTAACTACTTACAACGTGTGATGTAAGCACCAGTGATTACAATTATTCTATTTGAGTTTGTTTTGCATCTGTGACCTGGTTTGGTTAAGGTCTGGTTAGTTTTGTGACCTGTCAATGGAAATATATTTGAATAAAGTATTTTTAAGAGGATACGCATTATATCGTACCATTGTTGTAGGTCTATTATAGGTCATTTTTGGTGATCCAGGTGCACGTTTCGCTCAGTGGCCATTACAAACTCAAATAACGTTATTACGAGCGAGCGGTAAGCGCTCGCTCGTCCTTCCGTGGTATATGGGAAAATCTGAATATGAGCGGCCGGGCCGGGCCTGGTCGCTCATATTCATTTTTTTTTATCGACACGGCCCTGCCCGTGGTGACGCTTTTGAGAAGCTAATATCTCTGCAACCGCATGTCCGATTGACAAGCGGGCTTCTTTGCTGAGTAGCCCCATCCAACCTAACCTGTTTGAGATCGGGGCCGACTCATGTGGGTGCCTACCACTGCACGTGGCGCGTGCCGCGTGAGGGGTGTTTAAAGGTGTTCTCTCGCAAAAACTCCGCAACGGCTGGGCCGATTGTGTTCAAATTTGGTGTGTGGTTAGGGACCTCTCAGCCGCCACTTTCCCACAAGTCAGAGGTGAGGTGCCTCTGCATGTGCGCACGTGCACACCCCTATTCTGTATCTGAGGAACGTCTGAGCCGAATGTGTTCAAATTTGGTGTGTGGTTAGGGACCCCTACGCCGCCTCTTTCCCACAAGTCAGGGATGGGGTGACTCTGCACGTGCGCACGTGCGCACCTTTTTTGTATCTCAGAAACTACTTGCCCGATCGAGTTGAAATGCACCATACGTTTCCTTCGCGTTCGCTCGTTCATCGCCAACTACGACGCCTTACTGGTTTGAGGTCACCAGCACCTCTTGGCCAATAACTTTTGACAGATTAAAGATACAGAAGTGAGGCCCACACCATTGTGTATGTGTTGTCGAGACAAACACGTTTGATGTCGAGACACGTTTATCCAATATGCAATGTGACTAACATGGGCCACCACATGACCTTTATTTGAGGTAAACTTATAGGTTGACCTAATTCGGTGATGTTGGACATCGCTGAAACCACTTGATCAGACATATACCACCACATTAAAATAACTGTCCTTTCCTTATAAGGTAAAAGTAACTAACGATAAATCATTTGACAAATAGCCAACGGTTACATCTCGAGCCTAAAATAGTAACCTGATTTTATATAACAAAAAATGGAGGACATCTCATTTATCGGCCATTTTCATCTCTAAACGTTATCGAAGTTGAGTGTCTCTTTGCTGTAATTCATTTGCATGTAAATAATTGGAGAGTTTCTAGAGCCTTCAATTATTAAGGGTTGCTAGAGCATAGAGACCGGCTGATTGAAAAGGACACTCAACCTGTATCGTTTGGAAGCATTGTTGATTTGCTGTGCCTTTGATAAAATTCGTGACACATAAAGTGTGCTATGTGTCTATTTTCGATTCTGATAACAGCGGTTTTCAAAAGCCAAGCTACTCTTTTGGAATGTCAAAAATATTTGTATTTACGGTAAGAAGTTATTGGTTTGATTGTTTGATACGATACAATACTATTTACAACTGTAGCCCTTTTAGTTGAATTTTCACTTGTATTCTTTTTTATAGTTTTTCTTCTTTCGATATCGATTAAACGATCGCCACTATAAACAGAGGAAAATATGTGTAAAACGGCGCACCTAAGACAATGAAATTACGGTCACATCATGCAAGCTAGAGAGACAAATTTTGCACGGCATGTTCTTGCCACTGTGAACTTTATTATGTGCAAGTTTTGTAGCTCTAAATTTATATTTTCGTCGAAAAATGGCGTAAAAATGGCCATCAAGTGTTGCGAGTAGGGGACAGACGGTACTGTTCGGCTGCTGCTATCAGCGCGCACGAGCTGTTTGTCAAATATTCGCTGGTTGTAGTCGAAAATATGAAGTAAGTGCTGCTGAAAACAATAGTGATATTTTTATCTCTCGAAAAGTCACATAACTTTATACAAATTAAGGTTTTAAATTTGGGATGATGACGTCATTATTGAGCTATAGACCGCCGCTGATTGGCTGACAAAGTGGCTGTCAGCCAATCAGCGGCGGCACTAGCCTAGACCCCATTTTGCAAATGATAAATTAAATTGCTTAAAAACGGCTAAGTTTTGGGGAAAATGACCTTAGCATTTTCGACATTTCAATAACGGCCAAAGATAATGGCTATCTCAGTTCAAAACCAATACAAAGGTGAAACATTCCCTTTAACAAGCAACTGGTAACAGTGCAAATGGCTTGAAAGCAGCAAGAGGCAGAACGACTGTTCCGCGCATAAATGGTTCCTGTGCATCTGGAGGATCCTGTGGGGAGATGGCTTTGAGAGATGGTCCTGGCCTGGTCCCGAAATGTCCTGTTTTTGTATTGTAGATAGCTGGATTATGACTGCTGCAAAGACAATTTTTACCATTACGATTAGACTCGAGCAAACGGGGAGCCAAAAGATACGTTGCCTCCCCCTTTGAAGCCCAAGGGGGGGGGGGCATGTCTCCCGTGCCCCCCCCCCCCTGCGGCTGCCAGTGGCTTCTAACAAAGTAGGAAAATGGGCGTTGGGCGCGTACAAGATTAGCATTTAAATATTATCAGGAACTTTGCTGTTCCGATGATAGACAGAATAGAAGGAAAAAAACGGCATGTACAGAGCAATGGTTACTGTGTGGGGTGTTGCATTCGGTCGATAAAGGGCAGTGCCCGAATAAACCCGATTTTTTAGGAGCTTTGATTTTTTTATCTCGAACAATTTGAAGATAAGGTACCCTATATGTTAAGATGTTAATAAGATGTTAATACATGCTAATATGTTAAGACTAATAATGATATAGTTAACTTCTGCTAAGATGGCAACTCTTTTCGTACATTTTCACCTTTTTGTTGTTGTTGTTGTTGGGGGGGGGGGGGGGGGGGGTAAACCACCCACCACCAGAGACGGCTTGTCCTCTGAAGAGACTCAGACTCCACCTTGTTCAGTGTTAGGGGCAGACGCGTTTTTCCGGTAGTCGTGCACATTGATAACAGATGCACAGCTAGTGTTAGTCCACGCACACTGCATGCAGTGCATACTGCATAGTGCGTAAGCTAAGCACCTCCCCTGTGTGCTGCCAAAACTGGCCGCTCGCACCACTGGCCAGTTTTCGACTCGTATAACTTACATGGTCACTTACATGGTCACTTACATGGTCACTTACATGGTCACTTTACACTCACAGGTTTGGCCGCGGAGTCTGCCACCTGGTCTTTGTCGTCTGGTCACCGCCGCTACTGAAAACCGAAGCTCAATTAATGTGCGTGCATATTCATGTTCATGTTCAATGGAATAAGTAGACGTGCTCTGCTATTATTTCAGCTACAGATTCTCTCGCTATCCAGTCGCATTGTCACAGATTGCCTAAAGTTGCGTGCCCAGCTTCAGGTTCTCTCTGCGCGCGAGGCGGTGCTAAATATGGGAAAATGTCAGACATTAACATAATACAAAAAAAGTAAGTAACATGTAGAATGTTGCGCTGTCAGAATTGTACCTGGCATCAAACACAATAAAATGCTGACAGAATCGTATTTGCTATCAAAAGCAATGCGCACATAGAGTATGGTCGATATCGTGGAGTAGATACTGGGTAAAATCCAGTCCGCTGCAGTCACCGCTCCGTGCCACATTGCCGTTGTTCGGTCCTGCGTCCCGGTCCCGGTCCCGGTCCCGGTCCCGGTCCCGGTCCTGCGTCCTGTGGTCCTCGTTCCGCATGACCAGACAGCGAGGCACGTTGAGCCCGGAAGTGTGTGAGGGGGCGGCGGGGGGGGGGGGGGTTCCTTGGCGGGGCGCGTACTACAGAACAAACGTTTCCCGCTCCTTCAAGGAGAGACAGTCATTCCCGACTGGAACACGCTCCACCGACCGCGCAGGGGCGGTTTCAGCATACGTACCTGGGCAAACGAACGACGAACTGACCAACCAATTTTCGTTCACGTTTTCCTTTGATCAGTAGCGAAAATCACACATCCCTACAACACCTTCCCTTTCACCCCTACCCGGTTCCACCTCCCCTGTTGCCCGCCTGGAGCCGTCCCGGCCACTGCGACCTTGCAGCTCAGCTGGTGGCTGGTGACGTCACGCCCTGCGCGGCGATCAATGTCAGCTCGGGCGGCGCGGCTGGGCTCCAGGTGCCGCCGCCACCCGGCCGGCAGTACCTGCCTGTGGGCCGTGCGGGGTGGTATTTCCCACCATGTGGTCCGTCGGCACCGGCCTCTGGCTGCTTCTGCTGCTGCCTCTCTGCACCTTGCTGGCCGCCCCCTCCGTCGCCCGGCAGAACCACCACATGCGCTCCGACTGGAATCTACACGACAACGAGTACGTGCTGGCCTACATCAATATCACGTACGGGGACCCCAGCACAGGGAGGTTGTCCCACCAGGGCGGCGAGATCGGCAAGTTTTCAACGGGTCTCGTGGCCAGCGCGCGCGGGAAGCTGGTGCACGTGCGCTCGGAGAATGGTACCGCTCACCATGGCTGTGATGAGGAGTGGGAGAACGTGCTGCCGCCGCAGCAGCCGTGGGTGGCGCTCATCCGACGCGGACTCTGCAACTTCGACGTGAAGGTGGAGAACGCCTACCGCAACAACGCGTCTGCTGTCATCATCTACGACTACAAGGAGGGAGACCTGCACAGGATCCACCTGACCAGACGTCACAGTGAGTACCGCGGCAGTGGACAATGAGACGTGACGGGGGCACAGTTCATTACACTAAACTTACTACACAGTTACTACACAGTTACTAACTTACTGCACAGTTACAGAAGGAATGGTGATATGTGTGCACTGAACCAGAGGAGATCTTGTTTGACTGTTTATTGCTAACCAATCAAGAAGATCAGCTTAATTTACGAGACATTGATAGGCTTATCGTAGGTACCTATATTTTCGGCGGCATGCCTGCAAATGGGTGTCATGCCATTCATTCATGTCATGCATGTCATGAATGGCATGTCATGAAATGGCATACTTTTGACTTCCTGATCATGATTGGTAAACATTCGTAAAATTGAAGTCGCCTCATCACTATTTAGAATAATGCGTATACAGTTAATTATATTTTCAACAACCCTTGCCTCTTTCATAATACAACATGAATACAACAGCAAGAATGGCTATGGCTCGA
Organism: Chirona hameri; assembly: GCA_036785665.1. Lineage (NCBI taxonomy): Eukaryota > Metazoa > Arthropoda > Thecostraca > Balanomorpha > Balanidae > Chirona > Chirona hameri. Next base: position 23,514 of record JAXIVJ010004871.1, read on the forward strand.
CTTTGGGGCTGTAGGAGATTTGTGACCAATACCCTATAACACAGATAGACTTTTCAAGGTCAAGTCTCGGTGAATTCGGACGCGTCGGCTTTGGGCGGGCGCCAATTTCACAGCCAAACTGGATGAGAGCAGCCATCATGAATCTAGTACTGAGTACTGCTGGGACCAACGTTTTGGCGTCAGAAATAAAAATAATAATACATTGCCGATACCCTGCTTTAGGTGCTGCAGGAGCAAGTTTGAGCTTGAGCATACACCATTGTTGATCCCCACCATTCATTTAAGTTGCTTTTTAGAAATCCTCCGGAGGTGGCAATATCCCTTTAAAGATCCTTTCAAACTGGCAAACAGACTCTTAGGCAGGTTCTCAAGTCTGACTAAAGGTCTTTCAGAACAAGGAACCTAAGGCTCTAGGGCCTGGAAAATACCGTCTCAAACCAACTGAGGCCCCTCTCAGACCGCCGGGTTCTTTCCAGCTTAGACAATGCCCGCAATGGCTCTCTAAGACCAGCCTGGGGTCCGCTCAGGCCTGGCAAGAGCCACTGGAGCCGACCGATAGTCCCATCAGGCCGACCGAATTATCCGACAGAAGAGCACCATAGGCACACTAGGGACCCCTGCAGGCCGATCGAGGACCACTCAGGCCGACTAAGGGTCCATCAAGCCAGCCGAAGATCTCCTCAAGCTGACCGAAGGCCCCTCAGGCCGAAAAAGCACCTCCTCAAGATGACCGAAGGCACTTTAGACAGAACAAGGGCCTCCTCAAGTCGACCAAGCCGATCGGGGGCCCTTCATGCCGATCGAGATCGCTCCGCTAAGGCCGTCAGAAGACCCCCTCAGGCAGACCGAGGGTCTCTTCAGGCCGCTTGCGAGCCTCTCAGGCCCACCAAGGCCTGAGAGGCTCTCCACCAAGGCCACCAAGGCCACCAAGGCCTCAGACCGAAACAGCCTCTTCAAGTTGACTGAGGTCCCCTCAGACCAAACGAGAGGCACTCAGGCCGGCCGAGGGTTCGTCAGACCCACTGAGGGCCCCCACAAGCCCCTCAGGCCATGCAAGAGCCACTCAGGCCAACCGAGGGTTCCTCACGCCGACCGAGATCCCTTCAGGCATATCGAGGGAGATTTAAAGTGCTAAAAGGAAATAATGACCTTTTCACACAAAAATGGAGTTAGCACTTGTAATTATGAGAGGAGACAAACTTATATGTAAATCCATTTACATTAAGCTTTAAATATATCTAATCGAAGTTATTTCAATTTGAAAACGCTTAACCTTTCTATAATGTTTCACCTTCCTGAAAGCTGTCAAATATACGCTGGTTGTAGCAGACATATAAAGTAAGTGCTGCTGAAAACGATGATGATATTTTTCACTCAAAAAGTCACTTAACTTTATATAAATCAAGTTTTTAAATTTGGGCGACTGACGTCATTATAGAGCTATAGACCGCCGCTGATTGGCTAACAAAGTGGGATTGGCTGAAAAAGTGAAAACAACTCCACACTAAAAATATTAAAAGCTGAGCTTTCGGGTATATTGTAACACCCTTCGTCAGGGTGCTACAATATACCCGAAATTTCCGATTTTAATTTGTCCTGTAGAGTAAGCCCTCTTTGTATTATATATATCACCCACTCCACATCATGTCTTTTCGCTTCGCGGATCCCAGATGAGTCCCTGAATAGGTCGGAGGGGCCCCTAGACGATCTGAAGGGACATTGGGTCTTTCAACATAAGAATACAGTTGTCCAGGGAATAAAACTCAAAATTTTCGCCCCGCCCCGCGGCGCAATTTAACTACAAATTCAATTATATGCGGGTTAGGAAAAAAATCGATCCGTTTCTCGGCGCATTTATGTGTTATGTTGCTACTTTCCTATATAATTGGGCAAAATAGTTCACTTTAACAATTTTTTACCGCACTTTTAAACGCACAATATAGCAATTTTAGAGGTCCGCACCATACACAATGCGACGCATTGATGAGAAAGCATATCCAGGGCATAATATTTATACTTTTCGCGCCGCTCCGCGGCGCAATTTGTTTTAAGAGTTCCAAGTCTTGAGCTTAACAAATATTGCAAGTTGGTATAGCTGATTCCAAATTGGTGTCGCTGGTTCTAAAGTTGATATAGCAGTTTGCTAATTCCAGCTCCTAAAAGTTGGTATGGCCCATGACATACCTGTCATACTGCATTTGCCACCCTTTTAACGTGCCTTTTCATCATTTTTTTTTTGTGTGGGGGGGGGGGGGCTTTCAACGCTTGGGAAGGGGGCCCTTTCAATGCTCGGGAAGGGGCTCTTTCGAGGCGCCGCCCAGCCCCCCCCCCCCCTGGACGAAATCCTGGCTACGTGCCTGGGTCTGTGTAAACAAATCGGTTTCATGATCAATTATTTATTAGGTCAGCAAGAACATATAAGTTAAGGTAGACACTTTATATTTACCTGAAAATCGTCACAAATCGCTCAACTCAGGCAATACCTACTCACTGAAAAAAAAACTGAGAAGATGCCTACATTTCAATGTTTTTGTTTGTTTTGTATTTAAGTCCAAGAATTGTCTAAAAATATTGTGACAGTCATTGTCAGCCTAATGGTTTTCTTTATAGCTCTCTATATCTCAATATGACGTTATCAGCTTAAAATAAAAAATACAAACTTAATTTTATGAAGTTAAGTGAAGTTTTCGAGAGATTACAAATATTACCATCGTTTTCAGCAGCACTTGCCACTTATTTCATATATTCAACTGCAACCAGCGTATATTTCACAACTTTCAGAAAGGTGAAACATTCCTTTATAGCGAGTATTGTGATCCTTGTCTCACACCTTCATCTGATGTGACCAGTGGCGTAACCAAGGGGGGGGGGGGTGCACGGGGGTTATGGCCCCCTGAGGAAAACAAATTTACATTAGATAAAATGAGATTCTTTGACGACCTGACCCTCCGGGGTCAACAACATATGGCTGAGTAGCGAAATTTGTTTCTACCTACCACCGACGTGCCCCCCCCCCCAGGGGCGGCGGATTCGAGCGGGGGGGGGGGGGGGGGGGGCAGCGGGGGCAGCCTCCCCGCTGGCAAAATCAAGCGGGGGCAAAACTATCTTTTTGCCCCCCATCTTCCGTAGTCGAAAATGACATATCCTTTACCATATGCGGTAAAAATGATGAGCATTGCAAAAGTTTAAAAAATAAAATACACAAATATACTTTATATGGCAGTAAAATATGGTAGCTTGTCCTTGAGGCAAAAGTGTCGCAAATCAATATTTGGCTACTGAAAACGGGTCTTGTTTTCTGGTAGCTATTACATTGCAATTGTATGTTACCCTAACTTAATTTCCGGGCTCTGGCAACCCTGATAGATTGCCACTCTAAATCACGATATATCATCATCATCACCTTTAAAGGAAATAGTTCACCTTCAACATTAGTTTTAAACTAAGATAGCAGTTGTGTACCTCGTGTTGGGAAACCCCTATCTGCAAGTTTTCTTGACTGAAAAGACTCTCCAGCCGAATATTTTTTTTTTGCGAATGAATGCGGTGCTGGCGAAAGAATGTGTTGCTGGATCTAGCCCGGGCAGAGGCTATACCATCAGCCAATCAGCTTGCAGCTGGTGCTAGCAAGCGAACCGCCGGCCGCCGGTTGGCACGTCTCTAATGCGAATCAATCCTTACGCGACTACTTTTGAATCTGATTGGCTGAATCATTTTTTATATTCGCGTGACGTCAGGACTCTGACTCAGAGTATGCATATAGTATTGATAAAACATAATAATTTACGGCCTTCTGTCCTGAATCGGCGCGATATAAGACCATTTTTGACAGCATACAAATACATTGTATTAAAAAAGAAAATACAATCGTGTTTGGGAAAATTTTCCAAGGTGAACTATTTCCTTTCATTTTCCTTCAAAACCTTCAACTTATGTGTTTAAGCTATATGACTACGTGAACTGAATCAGGGACGTAGGTCACTGGGCCATGCCCCCCCCCCCCCCGCACCTGAGCGATCCAGTTTACACTAGATAAAATGGGATTCCGTCAAGTTTTAACATTACGTCTATGGGCGTTGCATGGAAATAATCGAGTTTGAAACATCTTTCACTGCACCCCCCCCCCCCTCGACAGGTGAAAAGGTATTGTGGCCCCTCCCTGAACAAAATCCTGGCTACGTGCCTGTACTGAATTGATCGAAGTCTTGCCCCCCCCCCCCCCTGTTAAAATCAAATCCGCCGCCACTGCCCCCTCACCCCTGATAAAAATCCTGGCTACGTGACTGCGTGTGACACTTTCTTTGTGTTGTCTGAAAGTTTGTGACAGACCGAAAGGTTTTTGCACCTCTGCACGGACTATCTGACTGACTCTAGTAGCCATAGTCGATCAGTATGGTATTAGCGCTGCTCGCTGTCTCGCACAGGAGGCGGTGGCGGCCGTAAGGCGAGGGAGGACGGCGCGAGAAGGCGAGTCAAGGCCAGCCGACCGCAGCCGACAGCCTACCCACTCCCCCCGGAAGCAGTCCTGACCGGTTTGCGATGAGTCGTTCCGGGTCCCCGCGGCGCTGCGGCAGGGGTACAGGGAAGCACGGGGAACGGGGTAACTGACATTGGACAGCGGGTGGAAACTGGCGAAGATACTTCTTTTATTTATTTGAGTTCAACTCCAAAAGATCGCACCACGCATGACTAGGTTATTCTGCGGTCCTTGTCATTCAAGTCTTGAAAAGCATCCCAAAGTGCCGCGGTCATTCATTGCCCCAAATTTAACTCACAGTTTCCAAAACACGATCACATCTTTCAGCAACCATCAGGTGTGCTGAAAACAAAAGAGAATATACAGATAAGGGGGTAGAGCTACCCCGCTCCTGGTGCCCGCGGCGATGATGCAGCTGGATTTGCAGGAGGTACAGTCTGCAGAGAAGGAGGTGGCTGAAATTGGACAGCGAGCACGGACCCTTCGTCACAAGGCGAGGTCAGAGGCGGGTGTGTCTAGATACATGACTAGTCGCCGGGGGTCGAGCTGGCTGACAAGCTGTGGGGCCATTGCCGCCCGGAACTTAGGCTCGAGGCTACTTCCGTGGTGTGGTAGTGGGGTGATGCAATAGTGTAGTGGGGCATAGGACAGAGGTGAAGCAAACCAATGCCAACCCCATCCGGCATTGCCCTGGGTTTTTGCTTGCCGGACTACTTAACGTTTTTAACTATCCTTGACGGTTGTTTCATTGCAGCTTGCGGACGTAGTTACAATGGGTGAAGATCACGGCTTTGACGTTCACTACCTTCTTTGCTTGAACGGAAGCTGAATATAATGTATCGCCTCTTTCACCGCCCATATATGAATACACAATTATACCAAGAACACTGACACTGCGATCATTATTGTGCAGGGTGTTTTTGTAGAAACGTTAATTATGATTTGCGATTGGCGGGTACCTAAATTACTATTTATCGTGATTACGAACGCGCAGCAGATAAAATATGCATAGACATTTTATTCTGTACAATTTTTCCACAAAATATTAAAAGGTCAAGGAACGCCAGGCTATGCCGCCATCGGACCGCAAAAATAAAAACTAGAGAAAAAATCGCCGTTTACCGCAGGGCAGGAGACCTGGATAATTCTGGAATACGGCGCCACCAGGAGCATTATTCTGGTACGCGGAGCTTCCGAAGGAATTATGGGATACTCCTAGCCAATGTTCCGCCCTGCATGGCATTCAAACGTCTTACCGATAGGTTTATCTAGACAGGAAGACAGGAACAACTGCACCGATAAACCCCCCAGGAAGAGCCCCGCTTAGTGACGAGGTGGTCACCAAGGTCAGACAGTTTGTGGCAGAGCGCAAGCAAAATAAACAATCTTTACCCGTAAGAGCAATAGCATTAGCTTTAGACCTGCACTTATCAGTCTGGAAGATTCTCCGAAAGAAGCTTAGCTGGTATCCCTACAAGGTCAGGAACACATTCCCATTGGCGGACGACCAAAAGAAGAACAGGAAATACTGGTGAATTGCCCCTCGGTCAGCCTGACAACGGTTTACAGGGTGGTTTACTCTACACGGGTAGAGTAGAGCCCACGCATTAGAGATACAATTGATTGATTGTGACAGTTAAGGGTATACCAACGTGGGCAGGATGGTTTTGCGGGATACGGCGAACGCTTTGTTACTTATGAGGCTCGATTATTCAAACATGCCTCATGCACACGTGCAGACCGGAACTTCAGCAGTTCACCACCAGTTCACACGTCAGCAGTTCACCCTTCACCACCGGTACTTCACCAGGTGTATATGAGTTCACACCAGTTCACCAGGTGTACATGAGGAATCAGTTATCGATTTGGTCGCTGCCTATTGATGGTCTGGTGGTTTCTGTCCACTTCATATTCAATCAAGCAGCATTTTTCTTGGACACGTTCAATCAGAAAATGAAGGGCTTCCTAGAGGCTCTGCAGAATACCGATCTCTGCAGGAGCAGGAGGCTC